>RJWT010043097.1:0-12014 GCA_004365215.1 Cuniculus paca | reverse complement strand
ACTGAGCTAAGGCACCAAGCCACTCAGGGCTTCCAGGGGAGCAGACCTGGTCAGGCCCTGTGAATCTAAGCTGTTTAGAAACCTACGTGATACTGGCTGAAATGGGCATGGGAACAGATCTCCAATCAATCAGCTTCCATGGGGCTGCCCACAACCTGGAGCTCCCAAATGACTGGTTTTTCTGGCCTCAGTGGAAGCAACTTCTGCAGGTCTGCCCACAACCTGGCGCTGATGCCAGAAGTGGTTATCAGGCTTGGCCCCCGGTGATGTAACCTGCCCAACTCCAAGTTGGAGCCCGGCCAATCACTCACTCCCTTTGGGCAGGGGGGTGGAATTCCAAGCACTCACCAACATCCAGCGCAGATCTCCCTGTCCACAGATCTCCAAGGCTGCCACTCTCCTTCACTCCTGCGCCTCTCCATAGAGGCCTCTAGGATTGACCACAGCTGTGACCAAGACCGCAACCATGAATGCGCATCTCAAGGCTCAGCAGGTCTTCTGGCAGGGTGGATCCGACTCCAGGCTGAGGCACTGCCAGCCACAACCTTCTTCTTTGTTTAAATTCTTTTTTTTTCTCTTTGTGGGCTTCAATTCATATTTTAGATTCTTCCTTGGTCCAGGGGACCCACTTGCTTCCTTCCTGTCCTCTCCATGATGTGCTATTCCAGCATCTGAACTGTTTCTCTCAGAGAGACTATTTACTCTGCTGCTTACTGTTTTGCCCTCTTTAGCTCCAAAAGCCATTGTTTATTTCTTATCATCATGTTTTGAAGTTCAATAATTCTTTTATTGTTTGATTTGATTTGTTTTAGTGTGTTTTCTATTATTTGATTCAAACATGGGAAAGGTATGGAGAGCTATTTTGAAGAAAACAAGAGACATTATGGTAGCCATTGTTGATTTCTTATTATCTGGTTTTGAAAGCCTGTAATGCTTTCATTGTTTTGTTCTGATGGGTTTTATACTAATTTGTTTTGTTTCAATTTGTTATGTGTGAAGGTATGAGCAACTATTTCGAGAAAAACAAGAGACAGTATGGTAGCCACTGTTGATTTCCTGTTGTCTTGCTTTAAAGTCCTGTATTGCTTGCACTGTTTTGTTGCTATCTACTTTGTTCTGTTTTATTTTGTTGTCTTTAAAGTTATAAAAAAGTGTCTGGTGAACTTTTTTTCTTCTATCAATAAAATAACATTATCTGCCAGTAATGATGCTTTAACTTCTTTTTTTTTATTTTAAAGAGAATAGAACAAAACAAAGAAAACAAAACAAAACAAAATAAAGCAAAAGAAAACAGAATAGAGTCAAACATAGTATAGCATTTCAAGACAGAACACTGCAAGCTATACAGATTTTCAAAACATAACAACAGGAGATTAACAATGGTTACCCTAGTGTCTCTTGCTTTCTTCAAAATGGTTGTTCATACATTTACAGATAATAAACTCAAACAAAATGAAGTAATATAAAACCAGATAAAACAAAAGCGCATTACAGGCCTTCAAGACGGACAACAAGAAACCAACAATTGCTATTGCAGTGTCTCATTTTTCAAAAGAGCTGTTCCTGTTTTCTCCATATTACCTTCAAGTAGTAGGAAAGGGACTTACACCAATCAAATCAAAGAATAAAAGCACCATTGCGTTTCAGAACCACTTCCCCATATCTATCAGGAATTTTCTATCTTCTTGAGTCTTACAGTTTCTTACACTAGGGAAACAATGCGATGTTTACACACGTGTGTTTGGTTTATTTCACTTATGAGTATGGTCTCAAGTCTCATCCATTTACCTATGAAAGACTCAATGTGATCATTTTTTATACCTGAATAGTACTCCATTGTATAAAAGTACCACATCTTCTTTATCCATTCCTCGATTGATGGGCATTTGGGGTGTTTCCAAGCTTTGGCTATTACAAATTGTGCTGCTATAAGCATGACTGCACATACATCACTGTGGTAAGATGTGGTAAGATGATCTGTGAATATGCCCAGAAGCAGAATAGCTGGGTCAAATGGGACTTCTAGTCCTAGCTTTTTGAGAAACCTCCAAACTGACCTCCAAGTGGAGAGGGGTTCCTTTCAGTCCACACTCCCACCAACAGTGGAGAAGGGTTCCTTTTTCCCCAAAGCCTCTCCAGCATTTATTGTTGGTGGTTTTCTTGATCTTGACCATTCTTTGTGGAGTGAGATGAAATCTCAGAGTTGTTTTAATTTGCATTTCTCTAATGACCAATGATCCTGAACATTTTTTCATGTATTTATTTGCCATTCATATTTGCTCTGCTGAGAAGTGTGTTTTCATCTCAGATGCCCATTTCTGGATTGGGTCTTTGAATTTCGAGGGCCTGGTATTTTCTATTCTTTATATGTTCTAGATAGAAGACCTTTGTCTAGGGGCAGTTGACTGAAATTTTTTCCCAATTTCTGGGTTTTCTTTTCACTCTCTTGGAGATTTGTTTTGACATGCAAAAACTTTTTAACAAGAGAAGATCCCAATTGTTGATTCTGGGAAGTGTTTCCCGTGCAGTTTGGCTTTTGTTCATGAATTCTCCACCTACCCCCATGTTTTCAAGATTACTTCCTACTTTGTTTTCCAGCAGATTTAGTGTTTCTATTTTAATGTTTAGATCTTTTATCCATTCTAACTTTAGTGTAGTGCATGGTGATAGGCTTGGGTCTAATTGTAGTTTTTGGCATATGGCAAGCCAGTTTTTCCAGCACCATTTATTAAAGAGGCTATCTTTCTTCCAGTGAACATGTTTGGCCCCTTTGTCAAAGATAAGGTGGCTGAGTGTGTTTGTACTTGAGGTTGTATCTAATATGCTTTAACGTCTTTCTTTCTTATTTGTATCCCTTTTATTTCTTTTTCTTGCCTAATTTTTCTGGCTAAATTTCCAAGGTAATACCACAGTACTACCTAGATGCTCTTTGTCAATTTTTAAAGGGGGTATGCATACCTAAAATGATACATACCAAACAATTGTTTAACTAGGAAGTATGCAGTCAGAATGGAGTCAACACCAAGTTTCAGCTTGCCCAGGGAGTATCAAAAAAAATGTACTGGAACAACATTTTCCTATCAGTATGCATGTAGTACTAAATTTAATGAGTTTCAGAGCAGTCAAGTACTAAAGTAAGATTGTATGTTGAACAGATGTGGTGAGAGAAGATACCCTTGATTTAGTCTTAATTTCAAAGGAAATAATTTTATATTTTCCTCTTCACTGTAATGTTGGCTGTGTCTTTTTCCCAAATAACTGTATGTTTAAGGTACTTATTTTCATTAGGTTTTTCTCATTAAGAGATATCAGATTTTTTTTAGTACCTTGGACGTGCAATTTTCTTAGTTGGTAGAGATTACACTTTATTACAGTATCAATTTCATTGCCTGTTATTCTGTTGCTTTTTAATAACTTCTTGGCTCAATTATGGTAAATTATGTGCATTTAGTAATGTCTACATTTCTTACTGCAATTTATTAAAGTGTTTTCAGAAGGTTTATTTTCTATTTTTATTGTTGGTATATATTTATAATACATATTAATAGCATAAACTGCAGAAATTAGTAAATATACACATCACATCTTCATGATTTTCATTTTCTCTTCCTATCCATCTTGTCATCTCTCCATTTCCCCGCAGTCCTTTCTCATCTCCAGAAAATCTGTTTCCCTGCTTTCTATCATCTCTCATTTATTTTGCTATTTAAGACATTTATATGTTGGGTTCTCATATAAGAAAGCATGTGATGTGTTTTTCTGTTTGATTTGTGCCACTTATTACAGATGAAAGATAAACCTATTTTCTTATAAAAGATTCAAGTTTGTCCTTGTTTATGGCTAAGTATTACATTATTTATGTATAACAGGCTTTCTGCCTCTATTCATCTGTTGCCAGTGTACAAGCCAATATACCATACTTTTATAATTAAGTTGTTGTAAATTGTGCTGCTTGAAACATGAATATGCATGTATCAACATACTAAAATGTCTTTAACACTTTCAGGAAGATATCCAGCAGATGAATAGCTCAGTCAAGCCGAATTTTTAGTTTCAGTTTTTTGAGGAATCGCTATACTGATTTTCATAAGGATGATAATAGTTTGTATTTCTCAAATAGTTTTTCAAAATAATCTTGTTGGTTTCATCGATGCCACAATTTCAATTTTTATTATCTGATTACATTAATGTGGTTTTATTTCCTTTGGTTAGTTTGTCTAGACGTTTGTCAATATTATTTATCCTTTCATAGAACTAAATCTTTGATTCATACATCTGTTGTACTGTATTTAGTCTCAGATTCATTTATTTTTCTCTGATCTTCATCATTGCTTTTTTTTTCAACTTGTTTTAGGTTTAGATTACTCTAGTTCTTTAAGAATTTAATTGCATCATTCAGTTATTTATTTGGGAATATTCTGATTTTCTAATGTAGACACTCTCTACTGTATAATACCTTCTTACAAATTCTTTTATATTATCCCACAGATTGTGTTGTATTGCATTTTCAATGTCATTTGATTGTCAGAAGTGAAAAAACTTCTTCCCTGGTTTCTTCTATGAGTCATTGATCTTTCAAGTGTGTATTAATCAATCTCCTAGTTTTTCAATAGTTTCTGTATTTTCTTTTGATGAAGAATTCTAGTTCTACACTATTATCTGAAAACATCAAAAGGATATGTAAGTTATTTTGTATTTATTGGAACATAGCTTAGGAGGTAAAATGTGGTCTCCTTTGCATAAAATTCTATGGGCGACTGAGAAGAATGTGTATTGCCCTCTTTTTGAAAAAAGAAACTGTTCATTGATATCTGCTTAATGTATTTGTTCTATGTTGTGGTTCATCTCTAATATTTTTAAATTATTTTTCCCTTGTAGACTTGTTTTTGAAAATGAGGTATCAAAGCCCTTGACTATGATTACACTGGTCTCTCCAAGTTTTTGTCTAAAATAGTTTTTGCTTTATAAAACTGGATGCAATGATGCTTGGTGGATGTATACTTATAAATGTTACCTCTTCTTGTATTTTACACTCTACCGACATGCAGAAAATTTCTTTGTCCCTTTTGATTAGTTTTAATCTAATGTCAACAACAGTTATTGGAACAACTACCCTACTTACTTTCAGGATCCAGCTGCATGGGATACTGTTTGCCTTTTATCTTTCCCTTTATATTTTTTGCAGTTAAATTTTTTCTTGAGGCATCCCATAGTTGAATTTTGTTACCTGAACGAATCTACCATTCTCAGTGTTTTGATTAAGACCATTTGATTGATTGTTATTACTAAAAGTTATTAGATTATTTCTCTCATTGTATTATCTTTTCCCATGCTGTTTCCTTTTATTTATTTTTTTGAATCTGTTCTACAAAGTAGATATGTTACTGTTTTTATGCTCTTTGGTGATGTTGGCCTTGATATCTCTGTTTAGGATTCTATTGGGTATTTTCTGCTATGCTGATTTGGTAGTCATAAATTTCTTCAGATCATGTCACATAAGGTTTCTTCTCTTTCAATTTTAAAGGATAATTTTACAAGTTGCAGCAAACTAGCTTGTCAGGGATTTTTTTGAGGGGGGGCAGGAGAGGCTTGATAAGTTTCACTCCAAGGTCTTCTAAACTTTGAAGTTTTTTTTCAGAAAATCAATACTCCTCTGATACATTTGCCTCAATTTGTAATTTGGCAATTTTCTTAAACACCTTTTTATTATTCTTGCTTTTCCTTAACTTGTGGGATTTTGACTATGACTTGTTGTGGAGTGATTCATATCTGTGTGTATATATGGTTCTAAATGCCTCATTTACTTTAGTATGCATTTCCAATATTTCAAAATTCTTCTGCAACGTACTCAGTGAATAAATTATTTATAACCTAAACTTCCTTTTTTATCTCTCCCTTAATTCCTACAATTCTTAGATTTCTTGTTTTAAAGTCATCTAGGACATCTTGGATCAACATCTTGCTGTATATTTTGTCTTTGAGTATCACTGAGTAAATGGTTTACTACATCAACATTTTCCACAAGCCCTTACATTCTCCCTTCTGATTGATCAAGGCTACTAATAATTATTTTCAGAAAAAGAGGCAAATTAATTATCTTTCCCATACTTTTCTTATATCAGCTTTACTATGCATATAATGCATGGAAATAAAATAAAGTGAAGTCACAAACATAACTCTTTTCTCTATTTTGAAATTGAATACTTTTTCCAACTCATTAGTAATTATGTCACTTGTAGTTTATTTAATATCTATTATGAATGGAGTAGAAGACAAGGACTAGGATAAAAAATAATTTTATATAGAATATTACATATATTTAAAAATAAGTTTATTTTTATGAAGGTTGGTCCTGTAAATTAGATTCATTAATTCATCATTTTATGCTTGGCCACCTGCATAATATAGTGGTAATATGAAAGATAGGAACAGTCTTGAGAAATTTTGGCAAACCAAACAGATGAAATACAAAGGCAAGAAGGAAGACCAAATGAATTCATTTAAGCAGGAAAAATTGTAAGTAAAACAAGGTGACATTAAATTGAAAATTACTAAAACTTTAATGGAAGAAAAATAAAAAATATTTGTAGTTGTCTTTCACAATTTACACTCAGGTAATTTGCTCACAGTATTTTTTGAAGTAGAATCACAAGATTTCTCTTGCCAAATTCTTACTAGTAAATTTTTGGAAACAACAATTTAAATTTGCTTTTTTGGTTTGTTTGATTTTTTTATTTTAAACAGAAAAAAGCAAGAAATAACAAATCACAGTTTCAGAACAGACTAGTGGGAGAGTAACAATAATCAACACATTGCATATTGTTATATTTACAGTAGCTGTTCAGAGTGCAAGATATAGGAATGAAACTAACACAAAAAGTTCCCATCAACAAACCAAGAGAAAACAGCTATATAACTATCTTAACTGTCTTGTGTTTATATATATTTTCCCTTTTCCCTTCCTTCCTTTCTCCTTTCTACCATCATAATTTTTCTTTTCTTTTGAACATTTACTTCCCTAGTCACAATATATATGGCTCATTTTGGATCTTTTTGGATCTTGTTTACTCTTTCAGATTCTAACACCAGTGAGACAATATGATGTTTATACAAGTGTTTCTGGTTTATCTCACTTATAAGTATGGTCTCAAGTTACATCTACTTACTTATAAAAGACTAAAGTTTAACCTTCTTTTTGGCTGAAGAGTATTCCATTATATTGAAAAACGATGTCTTTTTTAAAATCCATTCCTTGGTTGATGGGCATTTGGATTGTTTCCAAGATTCAGTTATTAAAAATTGTGTTGCTATAAACATAAGTGCACATATATTGCTTTGCATGATGTTTTTATTTCAACTGGGAAGATACCCAGAAGGGGACTAGCTGGGTCAAATGGGACCTCTAATCCTACTTTTCTAAGAAATCTCCACACTGATTTACATAGTGGTTTCACAAGTCTACACTCCGATCAAGAGTGGAGAAATGTTACTTTTTTCCCCACAACCCCTTCAGCATTTGTTATTGGTTGTTTTCTTGATGATAGACATTATTTCTGGAGTAAGATGGAACCTCAGTGTTGTTTAAATTTATATCTCTCAAATGACCAATGATGTTGAACATTTTTCATATATTTAATTACCATTTGTATTTCTTCATCTCAGAAGTGTGTATGCATCTCAGATGCCCATTTTTGGATTGGGTCTTTGAATTTTGGGAGCCTGATATTTAAAAATTATATATTCTAGTTATAAGTCCTTTGTCTGAGGGAAAATTGGCTATAGTATTTTCTCACTCTGTGGATTGTCTTTTCACTTTGTTGGTGATTACTTTTGTTGTGCAAAAGTTTTTTAATAAAGTGAGATTTCATTTATTGACTGTGAGTTGTATTTCCCATGTAGTCTGGGTTTTGTTCATGAAGTCTGCCTACACATGTCTTCAAGATTTCTACCTATTTTCTTTTTTTACATTAAAGAGGACAAAAACATAAAAAAGGATACAGAATTGCAAAACAATAAGAAATTAACAATGGATAATATATTGCATATTGTTGGGTTCAGAGTAATTGCTCAGATTACAAGACATAGGTCTGCAAAATTGATCAAACAATATAACAATAAACCGTTCTTTTCAATGAACTAAAAAAATTAGTAGTATAATTATTTAAGCTTTTTTTGTGTATATATATATATATATATATATATATATATATATAATAATGTTTCTTTCCCTTCCTTCTTTTCTCCTTCCCCCCATCCCAGTGGTTCTTTCTTTTTGAGTATTTTATTCCCCTGTCACAATACCTATTGTACAATTTGGATATTGTTAACTCTTCAAGTTTCTTACATGAGGGAGAAATTCCAATATTTACACATGGGAGTCAGATTTATCTCACTTGTGAGTATGGTCTCTACTTGTATCAATTTACCTATGAAAGCTTCAAGTGTATTGTCCTCTATAGCTGAGTAGTACTCCATTGTATATACCACATCGTTTTTACACATTCCTCAGTTGTGGGCATTCAGGATGTTTCCAAGATTTAGCTATTACAAATTTTGCTGCTATAAATATGGGTGCACATATTTCCTTATAGTAGGATGTTTTTAATTCTTCTGGGAAAATTCTCAGAAGAGGAATAGCTGGATTGAATGAGACCTCGCATCCTAATTTTTGTGAAATCTCCATACTGATCTCCACAGTAGTCACACCAGTCTATGCTTCCACCAAGAGTGGGGAAGGTTTCCATTTTCCCCACAGCCCCTTGAGCATTTGTTATTGGTTGATATTTTGAAGGTAGTCATTTTTTCTGGAGTGAGATAGCATCTCAGCGTTGTTTTAATTTGCATTTCTTGAATGACCAATGATGTTAAGCATTTTTTTCATATATTTACTTGCAATTTGTATTTCTTTATCTGAGAAGCATGTATTCAACCAAGATGCCCATTTTTGGATGGGGTCTTTGAATTTGGGAAGTCTCACTTTTTTTCACATCTTTATACATTCTACATATAACTCCTTTTTTTAAGGAACAGTTGGCTAAAATTTTTTGCACTCTGTTTTGTCATTTAACTCTGTTGGTGATTTCTTTTGATGTACAAAAACTTTTTAATAGGATAAGATCCCTGTTGTTGATTCCTTGATGTTCTTCCCGTGCTGTTCAGTTTTTGTTGATAAACTCTCTGCCTACTCCTATGTCTTCAAGATGTCTACCTACTTTTTCTTCCAATATATCTAGTGTTTTTATTTTAATATTCAGATATTTCATCTGTTTGACTTTAGTTTAATGCATGGTGAAAGACGTGGATCTAGTTTTAGTCTTTGGCATATGGAAAGCCAGTTTTTCCCACACCATTTATTAAAGAGGCTATCTTTCTTCCAGTGAACATGTTTGGCCCCTTTGTCAAAGATAAGGTGACTGACAGTGTTTACAGTGTGTCTGAATCTTTAATCTGTTCCACTGATCCTCAGGTCTGTTTTATGTGAGTACCATGCTCATTTTATCACATTGACTTTGTAGTACCATTTCATGTCTGGACTTGTGATACCTCCTGCTTTACCTTTGTTGCCAAAAATTATTTTTGCTATTCTTGGTCTCTTCTAGTTCCAAATTAATTTTTGGAATGTTTTCTATAGATCTGTGAGGTATGCTAATGGTGTTTTGATTGCGATTGCATTAAATCTGTATAACAGTTTTGGGAGTGTGGCCATTTTCACAATGTTGTTTCTTTCTATCCATGAGCAAAGGATATCTTTCCATTTTCTTATATCCTCCTAAATCTCCTTTTTCAGAGTATTGTCATTTTCAATGTATAGAACTTTTACTTTCTTTGTTAGATTGTATTTCTTCTTTGTCAATCTTGTTGTGGAGCGGTTTTCCTAATTTCTCTCTCAGTGACTTTGTTGTTTGTGTACAGAAATGCTACTGATTTTTCAGCAATGACTTTGTATCCCAGTATGGTATTGAATTTGGATATTAAATTTAGAAATTTTTTTAATACACATTTAATGTAATTGCAGTTTCTTCATTAATTATATGTCTAGGTGTAGATTTATTTTGCTTATGGCTAATTGAATTCTATATGCCTCACTTATCTATGTGAGATTCTTTTCCCATGCTTGGGAAATTTTATGCAATTACTTATTGTTTTTTTACTGTATTAAAGTACTGAGTTTATTTCACATGCATTTTTTTTCCTCCCCATCATCTCCATGTCTGACGACCACTACTACTATGTCTTATCATAACATTCCATACATACTTAAAACCAATTAAAGGATGGAGTTCCATCTCTAAAAACTAAACCGGCATTTCACGCAACACATTCTTGGCAATGGAACCTGGACATTTATCAAATATGGTGGGGAAAGTTCTCAGTTTGCATTATAAAATGGATAGCCAGATAGCAACTGTTACAGAAATGAAATGAGATGGAAATTTTTAACAAACTGTTAACTATTTTCTTAAAGAGACTTCCTCTACTGCCAGAGGTCTTGAATAGCATCCTGGTCAGTCATTCAGAAGCAATTCTTTGCATAATTGATGACCTTGGCTTCCATTTTGGGAAGAGAACCACCTTTTCCTATACTTGCTTCATTTTTGCTTTAATGTCTTCTACAGAAGTCAGTCCTTTGCGTGTTGTAGGAGTCTTTTCCTGTTTTTTGAAGGATTTCTGGCCTTTTTGACCTTGGTGTTGATGGTTTTGAGTCTTTTCCATTCTGGTTTGATTTTTGTGCATTTTTGACTGCAGCATCTTGTATTGACTTCTTTATTGGAGCTTTCTCTTCACTTTCCTCCTCGTCAAAATCATCATCATCTTCATCCTAGTCATCATTCTCACCATTCTCTTCATCATCTTCTTCAACAGCTAGTTTTACTTTTTTCTGTGGAGCCTTGCTACCACTTCCAGGGGCCGAGTGCTTTCCAGACATACTTAAGAGTTTTACATCCTGTTCCTCCTCATCATCTGACTCTGCATCTTTCTCCACAGCTACTAAGTGTTGTCCACTAATATTCACAGGCCCTGAACCACACTTCAACCTTAAGGCAACAGGTGGTGTTATTCCAAAGCCCCCAAGGGAAACTGTTGGCTGCACAGACATTTTCAAAGTTGCCAGTGTTAATTTAATTGAACTGCCTTTGTAATTCATAGCCTCTGCTTCAAAATGTGCAATTCATCCTTTGCACCAGCCTCCAAACTGACCATTCTTAATGATAACTGGTGCTTATTTTCATCATTATCCACCTTAAAGTGGTAATCTTTGTTGGTCTTTAATTCACAACTGAAAAGATAGTTCTGGGGCCTCAGGGGACTCATGTCCATATCCATCAAATCTTCCATGGAGTAGTGGCATGCACTTAAGTGGGAAACAACGTGGATGGAAGTGAATAAACACTGCTCCAGAGAACAGATGCACAGAAAGGATTCACACCAGGGTTTATGCTATTACTTCTGCAAATAGTTATTTCTGTCAATTGTGTTTACTCTTGCTTTTTCTTTGACACTTATTTTTCTTATACTATTTTTCTTTGCATTATCTTCCAGCAGTTGAATTGTTTTTCCAGATCTTTTGTTCATTATTTTGAGAAATATTTCCTTTCTTGATCACTAGACATGATCCTGTGTTCAAGGGCTGAAGGTATGGTTTTAACTTCGTTCAAATGATTTTGCCAGCCTACAGTGAAATTTTTAATTTTCTGGATATCTGTTTCAATCCATTTCATGCATTCTATTTCTTTCCTATAATGATCTTTCATGGTTTCCATTCTCTTCCTATCATCATCTATTTCTTTATCTATTTCTACTCTAGATTTGCTGAACATTTCCTTCACAAATGTTAGCATTTCTTTTTTTCACTTGATAGACTATTTCTAATCTGATTTCATCTGTAGCCTCATGGATTTATTTCTGTATGTCAGTTGCTATCATTTCAGCAATTTCAAGTGTGTATCTTCCAATTTATCCCATGTTAATGTCTCCTGAACTTGTTCTGGGTGGGCTGGAGGTCTGAGATTGCA
>RJWT010043096.1:0-12017 GCA_004365215.1 Cuniculus paca | reverse complement strand
TTTATTTTTTTAAGGCAGAGTGTTGGTAAGTTAGTAAATTGTCTGGGTTAGGTTCAAACTTGCAATCCTTTTGCCTCAGCCTACCAGTACTCGTATTACAGGCATGTACTGCTAGACCTGGCCCAAGTGATACCATTAATGAGTACATACTCCTCCAGGATTTGTTAAGAAGTTTTGTTGTTAAAGAGTAGGCATCTCTCATGTACCTTTTGAATAGCACTATTGGACCTATATGTGCCTCTTTTAGGTGCTTTCTTGTTAGTCTTATGAAACCTTATATCTCAAAAGCCATCTCTGAGTATTGTCTTCAGTATCTCAACAACATACACCATCATACTCCAACATATGCTGTAAGCCAGCTGGGCTGTTGACAGGGCATCCTTCCATCATTGTGGAGGCAACATTCATTTCATTTTCAACACTGTGCTCCTACAAATTTCAAGTACTCCTTCCTCTTACCACCATCTTTATTTATCAGACAGGAAGATGAATGTCACAAAGACCATGGCTAGAGTGGTGTATCCAATTAGGTCAATCTTAAAAAACCTAACAGAGATGCCTTGCCTCAATTTCTGAGCTCCTTAGTGCTGCCCTCTCTTCACATTTTTCATATTTTTCTTTGTCCTCAGATTTATTCTTAGCTGCCAGTTCATGAAGCATCCTATGATACTTGACTCACTCAAATGCTCTCAAGACATCAGATATGCTGAATGGTGTGGGAGACATAAACATTGTGGTGATATGGGTATTCCACTTTGGAAAAGGAAGAGAGACAAACATGGAATGAAGCTCATCTAAGGATTCTTGTCTCAGCACTTGTATTTTTTAGAAAGCTTGGATTATAAATTAGCTTTCTTTTCTTCCAGCTAAACAATATACTCAGGACTTCCATATACTTGTCCCCAAGTCCACAAAGATCCTCAGAATTCTTTCCCATCATCTCTCTTCTTTCTTTGGTCAGGTTCTGTACATTTGAGTTGAAAAGCCAATTCTTATTAGCAGTCAATAGCCACATGCTGTACCAAATAATAATACATCATCTTTTCACATTCATTCAGTAAACTAATCACTATGATTCCCTTCTAATGAATAAGAAAACAACACCTCTGAGAAATTGGAAAGCTAAGCAATCTCAAATCTATTGTGTAAAATAGAGCTTTTCTGATTCCATTTTGTATGTTCCTTATGCCTCATGATGTAATTGTCTTCTGTATGCTTCCATATTATTCTTAAAAGCTGCTTTTTTTGAGACAACAAAGGATAGGGCAAGAATTCAGTAGATTCTCCTTTGGAGCATCTTGGAGCTAATACAGACTTCACCACCCACCAGCAAAAACCAGGGAAGCCATTGATCTATCTGAATCAGTTTCTTCACTTGAAAAAGAATCAGAGTGGTGCCTGTTTTGAAAGTTGTAAATGTTAAATAAAATACTACATTAGAAAATGCTTTGTAAACAGTGAAATACTTGGTGGAAGTCAGCTACTATTTTCTTCTCTGTGGTGTCCCTTTAGCTGTTTCCCCTTGCAGTCTCCTCCTGGCAGTGTCTTTTTCTGGATCACTTAGCTCCCTCACATTCTGGCTATTAACTGTGTACACATTTGTCTCCTACTAATCTGTAAGGTTCTTGAAGACAAGTATCGTGTTTTCCTTTCCTTTCTACTCCAACAGTGCCCTGAGAACCGTCACATGAAGTGCACTTGCAACAAGTTAAAAAATTAACTAACCTATCCTATGCTGCTCCAGAGACCATCAATTTCATGCCCACTGTGGGAAGTAGTTTAGCAGGATATATTGACAATGAATACCATGTGTCTAATAATAGAGCCATTCCATGTTATATGCAACAGAATTACCTCCATATATGCAGCAAAAAAACATGTTCTGGCAACATATTTTGGGTATCCACAATTCCCAAAACTACACATGAACTAAATACCCATCTTTAGCTGAATGGATAAATGAAGTGCAGTGTATTTATTGAAAGGAATGCAATATGGTAGTGAGAATAATTGAACTAGGAATATATGCAACAGTATGAATAAGTCTCACAAACATGATATCAAGCAAAAGAAACTAAACAGTAAAAGATATATACTGTCCTGGTCTCTTTATGTAAAGCTTATAAGCAGGTAGAAATTAATCCATGGCATTAGAAACCAGGATGGTAGTTATTCTTTAGGGAGAGTAATAACCAAAAGAGTGCCAAAAAGAGACATGGGATGATGGTTATGTTCTGCCTCTTCATCTAGGTGCTGTTTACATGGTCTTCTTAACATGGGAAAATTTGCCAAATTTTATACTTTTATGTATATATGTGTTTTATACACAATGAAAAATAATATTAAAAAATGTGGGTGAAGGAAAAGATTTTTAAAAGACCCAAAATGGTCTACATGATACATTCTATAGTCTAGCTGTTTTCTACTTTTCTAGTCTCATTTCGGCAACCTCTCCCATACACTGTTTCCAACCACGCATGATATTTAGATTGTATAAAATAGGCTATTTTATTGCATTCACTGAAAGTTCATTGAAAATTCCTAAACTATCTTGCATTCTCTGACCTATTTGTATATTGTGCATTCATGCAGGGTATTTGTTGACACCAAAATCCCAAACTAATCTCTTCACCTATATTCTTTGTATCATCTCTGCAAACTTCGTGACTATCATAAGCAGTAACCCTAGTCAGATATTTAATGATCTGCTGAAACATGATTTTATTTGCAAGCATGCAAACAAGGAGTGGCCAAGCAGATAACAGAGAGAGGTTGCACTGACAGCTAAAACCTGCATAGACTTATTACAAGGATTTGCAACACTACAATGCAATCAGATTATCAAACAGTTCTAGGGAATTGCTCTAGCACTGTGTCCTGGTGTGTGTTTCTTTGTTTTGTCTTTCACTAACCAGCCTCACTTTGTGTTCTGGGACTGAGAGCTGTGGCCACGTCTCTAGTCAGAAAAAAAAACTTATCAGGGCCTGAAGAAAAAACTGCCCATTCTCCCAAGGGAGTTTTTGGTAGCTTTTAGTTGTTTATGTGATTGTGGTAAGCAGTGGAGGCACATTCTTTTCCCCTAATTCCCATCTTTATCTTGTGCTCTTTGATAACATTTCCAGCTATTGTTAAAGCTTTTTCCTAATTGAAGGAGCTTTCTTAGGCTACCTTCGAGCTTTCTAAGGAATCTAAGTCTTGGCAATTGTGGTACTTTGTACATATTTGGATTAATACCTGATTTTAGTCACTTGCCTACATGCCTCTCTGCCATTATAAGAACATCCAGGTCTCACAGAGAACAGTCATCACAGTTGCCTGTAGCACACACATTAGGTGTTTCATAAATATCTGGTAAATAATTCTTATTGAAAAGAAATTCTCATTGAGAAAATCAAAAGCCTTATCAAATTCAAAATACACTGAGAGTTTCAATTTTCCTATCACTATCTCACAGAAAATGAAAAGACTAGTTTGATACTATGAATCCTTCACAAAACCCTACTGTTTTTCACCCTGAAACCTGGGCTCATATGACTGCTTAGGAATTGAATTCTGGAGAGATATTCAGTTTGTTTGTTTGTTTCACAGTATGACACACTGAGGGATCCATATCACACTGCACTATCAATTCTCTCCTTTCATGAGAATGCACTTTAAATTGCTCTTTTTGTACACTTGACCATCTTTCCCAAGCTTCATGAGTCATTTACAATCAATGCTAGTGTTATGATAGCCTAGTTTTACCTTGAGTAAACTTAACCTTGCCAATGAAAAATGTATTTTTCTTGCTGAAAATGTAACCAAAATTGTCCTAGACCACATGAACATAATAGTTTAATAGGGTTTTCTTAACTTTTAAAAATAGCACATTTCTGAGTATAGTATAATTGTGAGACTTATCTAAATCAAATTCCTCCCCATATATTTGAAGTCACTTAGGCAGTCTCAGATGTTCAGATGTTTGCAAATAAATCCTCTGGGCTGCCTCTAGGACCTGTCCCATGCCTCTTCTCTGACTCCTTTGCTTTGATGTGTCTTTTTGTTGCTGGCCATGAAATCATCACAAAGTAGTCTTATATCCCTGTCATTCTGTTGATACCCACCAAAGAGTAACACCTACCACCATTTCTTCACTTGGGAGAGAAGAGAGTTCAGTTAGCTGCACAGAAGGCTAAGTCTGTGCTGCACTCTGGAGTAAATCAAGATAGGAAAATTCCTAACACTCAATTCTCAACTGCAACTCTTGGGATTTGGCATTTTACCCTGTGTGGGAAAAAAAAGAAAAGGAAAAAAGAAAAAAAAACAATTTACCAGTTAATTGTGATGTCAACTTGAATAAGAAATGCCTAACATATTAGGTTAACACAGTTCAGGGTGTGTCTGAATGACTGACTTTCTGAGAAGGAAAGACCCACCCTGCATATATATTGCACCAATCATGCAGTTATTCATGTATGCAGGATATATTTATCTTGTTGCACAACTGTCTTCAACAATAGGTCTTCAAAGTTTGCATGAAGGATCATGGAGAAAGGAGAAGACATCTGGCTAGGAATGTGTGACTATGTGACTCCTGCACACTTTCTGATGTTCAGAATTCAGCCATATAAACTAATCTAATGTCTAGGGAAATGGAAATATGGAATTTTGGTGTGCTCTAGAAGAAAATTAGATGGCTTAGGCTTAACATATGGCATTATCTCAGACAATCTAAGGAAGAAGGAAAAATCTGGGTTGACCATTTTATTTGTAATAGTGATCAGTAACATAAGGGAAAATATAGTAAACATGGAATAATTGCTGTTAGGGTTTTTTTTGGCACAGTTGAGAGACAGAGAGAGAGAGATTTAAAAAGTCTATTGTGGGTGTGGGAGGACTACTGGAGACTGCAAGGACCCTCAAAAAAGGTGGAGTTGGGGAATGGCTTTTAGAGAGATGGGCTGGGGTTAGAGCACTTGGGTGGAGAGGGCTCGGTGCACACATGAAAAGGGAATAGGAGGTTTATTTCTGGAGCTAGAAGAACGCAGAAGTTACTTTTGGATAGATATGCTGCAGTTTTTTGGGGCCCAGTTCCAAGTTGGGGGGATGCCATGTTAGAGATAGCTGAGCCCCGGGCTGGCAGAAGCCATCAATTGCCCCATTATATTTTTGTATTGAACACTAAACCATTTCCCTGTGATAAGGTCTATATGGGCATACCATTTTAGAGATTAAGAATGACTGATGAGCCAGGGATCTAACTCAGTGGCCTAAGCACCTGCCTGGCAAGTGCAAGGTCATGAGTTCAATCCCCGTGCCAAAAAAAAAAAAATGACTGATGACAAGCTTTTGTACTACTGTGCCAGGTATATACACATATGAGTGCTACACATTAAAGAAAAAACTTACAAGCTACTGAGGTAAACCACAGATGAGGTATGCAGCTAAGAAATAAGCATCTGTACATTTTACTAATAAATACTATAGTGTGAAAATATCCCTTTACATTTTCACTTCTGAGTCTATACATTGAAGACAGATAACAATTTCTGCCATATCACAAGATGCAGCATTCATAAGAATACTCAGCCACATCAGTTTCCACAGACTAGTCTTTACTGGCCATGGTTGCAATAAGAACAAATTAAATTTTGGAAAAAGAATGTACTATTGCATCACCCTGGAACAAATATCTACCTAACGGCAGGACCTATGAAACATTTTCACATAAATCTTAAACATTAGCATATTAGGGAGAATGATAGAAAGTGAGAAAGGTCATTTTTGTTCATTATAACAATTCTTGCAAAGTTTCATATACTTTTGGAACAGTTCCACATTTTTGTGTTTATCATTTTAGTGTCCAGCTGCATTTTTGGAGTTAGTCTCTTTTTTTAAACTAACCAAAAAGATCACAATACATCTACCAAGCTTATAATGTTGTATGGAAAGATAAAGCTAATAGTGGGAGGAAAGACATTACATCTCAGAATTACCTTTATAATGCTGGTTTTGAAATGATACTAAAGCTCATCTTACAATAGTTGTTATTTTGCATAGACATTTTGGAGTACCAAACTTCTTTTACTTTCTATGCTCCTGTTTCTATCCTTTGGATGATTATAATCATTACTACTTTGATAATGAGAACTATACAAAACTATACAAATCATTTTTATACTATTGGTATGGTGATCAAGATGATATTTAAAATCATTTTTAAAATAATATTTCAGCTCTTACTTGGTTGTTCTCTTTCTCCTTCTGCATGCATTCCTCCACAACAGGCATATCCTCTGGACTGTGATTATCTGCCATGTAGTTAAGACTCTGTGATAGATGTAAATTAGGTGATGTGTTAGCTCTCAAAGGGTCTGCTGTAAGAATAGATGTCAAGAAAAAGTAGAGTAGTAGTACTCAAATTATATGGTCTCTCTCTCCTCTACCTTTTTTTCTTCTTCTTGCTCTTCTTCATCCTCCTCCAGTTCTTTTCTCTCTCCTCATTCTTTTACCTTCTTTTTCTCACTCTTTTCCTCTCTCTCCATGACTCTCCCTCTCTAGTTATGCTTCATCTACTGACATTGGAAGCTTTCTATACCTGGAGGAAAAGAAAGCCTGTCAAATCTCAGTTTATACGATCTTCGAGCTCTTCATTTTAGGAGATACTCATTCTAAATCAGACTTCCTCTGCCCTCCCCACCACCAGCAACAAAAACATTAATCAGTCTTCCTGGATGAATGACTATGTCCCAAGGGAAAATGAACATTTGATGACCCACCTTCTGTCATAGCCCTCCTGTGGTGGGGGACTTGGAATTCTCAGACTGGCAGCCCCCACAGAAACACATATACTGACAAAGGAACAAATTTCCAAAGGAATGAGAGATTGAAGCAAAATGGCAGATAACATATACTCCATCTAATGTTAGGTTGTGGTCTCCAAGGATAATCAACCTAAGCTCTTCGCTTAGTAGAGAGCACACAGTACTTTCAGAGAAGAAACAGTGCAATGAAAGAATGCCTCATCTCGCCGATTAACTAAATCCAATCTACTGCTGCCAAAAAGAAAGATAAATTTGATACGTGTTTGCATTATGCATTAGCTACGGAACTTTGGTATTGATATTACTTAACACTAATCTCAGAATCTTCAATTACTTAAGGTAGAGGACATTTAGTAAGAAAGTCAAAAGCATGAAATTTGTTTTGTGTTTTGATGGAAGAAATAAATGGAAAACTCAAGCTGCTTCTTCAATATCCTATTAGGTCTCAGAAAGTTCTTTTTTTGATCTTCATGTCAATAGTGCTTCTTCTAGGGATAAGAAAAAATGATGGATCAGTGCATGGTGGCAACTTAGCTTCTCCAGGACAATGTGCCTGGAGTCTGAAAAACAATAGCATGAAAAACAATTGAAGGGACTGGAGGTTAACCAGGATCCAGGAGAGAACTGAAAGGAGAAAATAAAATAGAATTTAGTGAAACAAAAAATACAGATTATACCACAGAGGAGAGACCCCACAGCACCACCAACAGTAGCTGGTTAGTTGCCAACAAGAAGGCAAAGTGAAACTTTGTCATTTTGCTCAGCCATTTTGCCCATGATGAACTAGAGAGCTGCATCAGAACAGAAAGAATCATACGCAATAGTAACCAACAAGAAAAATGTGGTATACTGCTTCCAGAGTGGCTCACACACTCAACAATTGGTGAGTTAACTCAGTACACATCCACAAGTACATTCACAGAGTAACAGCTGGTGGGGACACACCACAAGGAAGGGCAGAGTTTTGAACCTGGGTCTCAGAGCAGTCCCTTGGCCCCAAACAACACTTCACATTGACATATTCCAAGAGTAGGTGAGGGAAAGACAGACACAGGAGACAGGCAGTAGTTAGAAATCAGACTGGGGAGAGTCCCACTGAGGGACAGGGGCCCGTGAACATAGACTGACTCCTGTGGTCAGAGGCCTGGTTCAGCTTGAGTCAGACAGGATTGGAAAGTCGCTTTGGTGCCATGTTCTCGCTGTGAGCAAATCTCTACACCTAGCACTGTTAGGAGAAGGGGGACTGCCCCCTTAGACTTCCAGCAAGAACAGAAATATATCCTGGTTTGAGAGCTTCTCCTTAACTCTAGGCTGAAGAAAAGAGCCATGTGTCCAAAACAATAGAACACTTTCTTTTAATATTCTTTGTTTGATTTTATTATTTTTCATTTTCATTTATTTTTTATTATACTTTTTTTATTTTTTGCTGCTTTTCTCCTTCAGTGTATTTTTCTCACAACTTTTTCCATTATTTATACTTTCTTCTTTTATGAGTGTGTCTGTTTATGGATGTGTGCTTCTCTTCCTCCTGCCTTTTTTCTTCTAATATAGTTTATAAAAGGCAAGGGAATTCCCCCTTGTCCCTTTTTTATCGCTCTAGTTTTATTCATGTATCTTCTCCTGACTTCTTTCTTCTTTGTCTTATTCTTTCTCAATTTTTGTTTTCTTTCCTGTCCCTCTTTTCATTTGCCTCCCTTTAACATTTTCTCTAATACTAATGTCAGTCATATAATCTTTTTCCATCCCCACTTTTCACCATCAGTTTTGTATCCAGTTTTCCCTGTTATTCCTTCTAAATATGTAACATACCTATATCTAAATATGTAACATACCTTGGCCATCACTACAGTCCTTTTCCCCACTCTTATTTTCTCTGTCCCATATCACATAGCAGAAGACTTTTTAAAAATCCTCTTTTCTTTTCTCTATTTTCTTTCCCTCAACACCCTGTCATTGTTCTCAACACACTGGGCTTTCAGTAACTGATTCTACAAAATTACTGCTGAATGCTTTTTCACCATTAGAGGAAACATAACCATTACATTTAGCGTACATTAACTGTGGGTCAAGACTTGGGTTGTTATGATAATTACACTATAACTGTGTATTTCTTCTCTAGGATAAAGAAAGGCCCAAAAAAAGGTCTCTCATGGGTATGTTATTTCTCAACTACCTTGATAGATACCACTGCAATGGATTAACTGGTTACTGCTAAAGCTGATTTATTACATAGGAATAATCCTGACTCAGTATAACAATTCCATGCCAGTGAACCTGTCTGCTGAATTCACTGTCACACCCAAGGAGAAGGACAATAAGAGCTCCTAACACAAGAATTCAGACTGGATCAGACTCTGCCAGGATGCCTGCCTGTAACCTGGCAGAAAGAAGTCCTGAATCTGGATTAGGAGTTAGTGGGAGTCAGTGAAAGGAGTTAGTGGGATGTGAACACTCAGACTCTCTGGCAAAGAGTCTACTTAGGAATTGCATATGCAATGTTTCATTGGAATATTTAATCTATGTTCCGTTTGCACATCTTATAAGTGTAAGTTTTTGTGTGATTCTTGATTTATTCAGTAATATTGGGTTATGTTATGTTCTTTTATGGTTCCCTATGTTTATTAGGTTGTTATCTTTATTTGTTCTTTCAATGGTCCTGATTTAATAGGTGTCAATGTTCTCTCCCTTGTCTTGGCTCCCTACCTACCTTCTTCACCTCAAATCCTTGAGATAATATTAACATATTTCTGTATTCTTTTTTCTGAACATATAAACTCCTCCTCCCAAGTTTTTAAATTCCCCATACTTAACTTCCTCGCGGTCACTCCTATCTTCTCTAGTATTTTTCCTCAATCCTCTACATTCTAAGCATTAGGCTCTTTCATATCTTACCTTGCTTAACATCTTCCTCGTCAGCAAGTTCTGACAACCATGTAGCTTTCCCCAATCACAAAGTAAATATCCTTTTTCCATAGTTCACCCTTGCCTCCATAAAATATTCTCTGAACACTTTCAAAATTAAGCTTCAATTTAGTTAAAAGTACTCCAATAAAATCAGACCCTGCATCAAACTTTTCTTCTCATTTACCACTATTCACCAGTTCTAGTCTCCCTCTTAATGTCTTACACTTCTCATCCAACCACCTCCCATTCCATCTCACCTCACATATCTCATTGCAGAACAATCACAAATAATGAAGTGTCATAGTGTGACTAGAGAATACACAAAGGGAAAAATGTGACTGTGAAGATTATCATTTAGGAGTGGTGTAAGATTGAATCCATAGATGCTGTTATAATCAGAAGTAATTATTTTACCACAACACAGGGACTGGGTGGAAATTACTCAAAGTAAATAAATTAAGAAGTAAATACTAACACTGAACATATAAAGCTGAAAACTAATCACAGAGAAAAAAACTCTACTAAAAAATCTCCATGTAAGCCACAAACTCTCCTCTTCTCTGGTCCCCAAACTGCAGAAAGAACCCACCACCCAAAAAAGAAGAGGAAAAAAGAGAGAGTCATGGATAGATAGATAGATAGATAGATAGATACAGGAGAATGAGGAAGTAAGAAAATAGAAGAACTCCAAACCATCCCCCAAGTCTACCAAGGCAGAGCAAGGTTCACAAAAAGAGAAGAAAATAAATACCAGGTAGTAGAAATCTATGAAAAGTTCTTAGAAGATATGAAGAAAAAGGATAAGTTCAAATAAGAAATAAAACAAAAGATCATAACAATTTTACTCAATACTGTTCCCATGGCAAATTTTGGAAATAGGTAAAAACTGAATGAGCTAACCAAAACAGTTCAAAATCTGAATGATAAATTCAACAAGGATATGAAATCCTTAAAAAGATATCAACAGAAATACTTGAAATAAAGTACTATATAGAATTCATTCATCACAGAAAATGACCAATGTGAAGAAAGAGTGTCTTATATTGACAAAATACTGAATTATGATAAAGAGCTCAAAGAAGCCAAAAAGAAATTAAGAGAACAAAATAAGACCAGCCAGAGAAACTAAATGTCAACAAGAAGACCAATCTAAGACTAAGAAGTGTTATAGAAAAACTGGACTATAGTACGGATGAATAAACTAACATGCATGTAGAAGTCAAATAAGAAAATTCCCCAAATATAAGAAAAGAGCAAAATTTAAGTAAGTGGTACTTATAGAACACTGTTATGGTTTGTGTCTAGGTGGCCCCCCAAGCTTCATACAATCATGGAGTCAGCTGAGTCCAGCTTTTGTGATTGGTTCATTATCTAACACTGAGATTCGTGGTATGAGTGCTACACCTGCCCAGGGGCAGAGCTAGCATACAATCTAAGGGAGAGAAGGAGGCATGCCTTCCCCCTTTTGACCTTTGGCTCTTGCTGCTTGCAGCTGCCATGAACAGCTGCCCCTCAGCCATGCCATCTTGCCTCGGAGCCAGCTGAGTATGGACTGAAACCTCCAAAAACTGTAACCAAAATAAACTTTTCCTTGCTTCACTTTGGGCATCATGTATTTTGTCTCAACAACAGGATAACAGTAACCAGGACAAACACCAAACAATTATGATGAAAAATGAAGCTCACCAAGGTATACCCTTATTAAATTACCAGATATTCAGCAAGAGAAACATAATTTTAAAAGCAACCAGAGAAAAACAAAAAAATTACATATAAAAGTAAACCAATTAGACTCACAGCAGATTTCTCAAAACAAACCCTAAAAGCCAGAAGATCTTCAAGTATTTTAATTCCTAAAAGCAAATCATTTCCAACCCAGATTAACTTACCCAGCAAAGCTACCCTTCAAAATAGATGGATAAAGAAGGAATTTCAATGAAAAAACCAGTTCACAAGATATATGAGTGCAAAACAAGCTCCAGAGAAAATACTTAAGAATATTCTCAAGAGAAAAACATGAATCAGACACAGATAAAAAAAGAGGAATCTAGGAAGCTCAATGGATAAGCAATAAAAAGCATCAAGAAAAAAAAAACAGATATAACATCATGGAGAGGACAAGAAGGAAGGAAGTGGGTCCCTTGGACCAAGGAAGAATCTAAAATATGAATTGAAGCCCACAAAGAAAATATAAAGAATTTAAATGAAGAAGAAGGTGGTGACTGGCAGCGCCTTAGCCTGGAGCCAGATTCACCCTGCCAGAAGACCTGCTGAGCCTGGAGACGCGCGGTCACAGTTGCAGTCATGGTC
>RJWT010043095.1:0-12012 GCA_004365215.1 Cuniculus paca | reverse complement strand
TAGATAGATAGATAGATAGATAGATAGATAGATAGATAGATAGATAATTGGTTAGTAGGAGATTCCGTAACAATGGAATGCTTCCAATATGATAATATACAGTTTACACTTGCTTTTTTTTAAACAAATCTAAAATTTATGGAATCTTAAAAAGTGTTGTGTAATATATGAAACTACTTGAATATTAAGCAGAAATATTTGATATCCTAAAAATCTTGTTTAATAATTTGCTACTTCTTTTAGGAACCTCTTGTATCAATTTCATTAGAAGATATATGGTGAGAAAGAAAAGCTAAGCAGCCTCTTTCAGAATACCTGACCTTCTTCACTCTTCAATTGTTTCTTAATTTCTGGTATCCTTGAATTTCTTAGTATCATTTAATATTGATTTGTGTACTGTGATTTAGCAAGCCAATCATTTATTTCAGCTCAGTAGGAAAAAGCTGAATTGTAAAAATGATGTCTTAATCTTACATTTGGTTTGAAAATCATTTTTGTTAAAAAAAAATCAATATTCTACTTTTTACTTTTCCAGAACATAACATTGCCTTTGAATGTACTAATGAGCATTTTAATTAAAGGTGATGTTGAAAATTCACCAGTTTATTAGAAGACATAGCTCACAACACTTTTCAAGATAATTTTTTGTCTGATTTTTGTTTAGTGAGGCTCATGTTCTTGTCAAACAGTTCTAGGGTAATGAAAAACAAATATTTTAGGAGTTAGAATTAATATTGGAACGTATGCTTTATAAAATTCAATGCATCAAACTAGAGGAAAATAATTTTTATTTTCTAATAAAAATATGCAAAGATAGTTTTCTAATTTAAAAGGAATCATGGAATGAATCTGAAAACAAAAACATACAAAACTAAGTTCCTATACATGCCAAAAATGACAAAAGTAGTGAAAGTAAAGACAGTGATGGGCACAATTTTAATCAAAATGAGAAATTGGAATATTTTTAATATCAGGAGAATCGTCAACCCAAATTGTTGGTACAATAGCATATAATGTGTGAGTTAGAATATATGAGGACTAGAGTGAAGGACCAGCCTAAGGGCATATATTTAAAATATTTTCTAGGGAAATTTTTGAGCATACTCAAGGCATTCCTTAACATATATGATACAGGCGATAGACAAAATAAAATAGTTGATCTCAAAAAAGTGAAGCACACAGATAATATTTGGAGACCTTTATGGGTAGTGCTTTATTGTCCATGCTTAAATTAGGACCCAATTATCAACTTGGTTTTGGGAATGGACTCCAGAAAAGTGCCCTGGGTTTTCAGCATACATAAAGTGAAATGAAAAGTAAGCTCCTAAAATGGGATTAGGAGTACTGTATATTGAACAAGTGACATCATCCATAGCAAAAGAACAAATTTGAACTCAGTCTTATAGATCAGCAATTCCATTGTTTGAAGATAGAAAATCCATATCCTCTAAAATGTACTTTCTACTATATGAATAATCCCAATTTCTTCAATTTTCATTGTAGTCTGTTTAAATATTTTTGTAGCATGAAATTGTGTATTATTAGAAATCAGTTCATTTCTATGTAAATGTATGGAACATACAAAAATGAACAACATTTTAGCTTTAGTCATTAAATGAATTTAGTATCAGAAGTCAGTTAATTTTCCAACAGAATAATGTTGAATCTTGCACTGTAACAATAATGTATGTATGACTTTAAAGTATCCCTTGTCTAATTTTGTTTAGTGAGAACGTAAATGATTTTCCAAAGTACTCTTTGTAACGTAAGACATAAAACATGATTTATTCAACCTACTAATCCTTTACTGATTTCAGTTTTTAATTCTTTAAATTTTTTCTAGGATTAGTCCAATTAAATGCCATGATGAACTAATAAGTGACATGTATCACATATCATCATATTTGATTATAACTATAAAGAATAATCATTTATTCATTAGAAAAATATTCAGTTGAACCTCGGTTATTTTATTAGAATTTCTAATAGGTAAATATGGCAAAATCATCATGTTGGCTTATGCTACTATATATAATAGAAATATATATAAATGATTAATAACAACCACTGAGCAAATAAAAATAAGTCCATGAAAACAAAGTATCTACCCAGTTACAGCACAATCAATTTATTTCTTTAATACTGTGATAAAATTTTGTATCTTTTAAGGAACAGTCTTGGCAGTTCCTGTCAGGAGCCTCTACTATAATATAGCAGCCACAGATATTCATTTGATAGGATTTTTGTAATTATAATGCTTGTTTCTGGCCATGTAATTCTTCAGTCTAGAGCTGCACATACCTTTCTGTGTTCTGATTTCCACATGTTCCTCTAATTTTCAAGACAAAATTTTAGTCATATATTTTAATAGTTTAAATATGGAATTATGAAATGAAAAGCAGGCCCAAATTGTGGATTATATCTGAAATTACATCTTTTTAAGTTGTTAATTTGCATAAAGATATGAACCTTGTAGAGTTTAAACTGTTGGATTCAGGTTACGTTGTGTACTGCTATAATTGTGATATCATTATAAGATTTGCCAATACAGTTACTCTGTATGTAGGCAAAAATTGTATTAATTGAAGAGTTTGAACTCATATGTCTGGAACTTTACCACTGGTTTTACTTATATGATCATACTTCTATCAGTTTTCTTAAATAGTTGTGATACCTATTTCTGTGTTTGAAAACTTCATTCAGGACCGATTTTTAAAATGATGTATAGTATGCATATGAATGCATAAAATATTTGTTGTTATAACAATCAAATATTATTTAATATTCTTCCATATATTTTCTATAATTTTCATGACACTTCATATCTTCAGAAATATTGTAAGATTTCTTTTTTAAGCTAACATTATTGCACTATCTGTTGTTTTATAGGTGAGACGGGAAAAAAACCTTATTTCTTTGAAATATAGAGGATAAACAGAATTTTACTTTCAAGTAGTGTTTCACTGAGTGTGCTATTATCAATGAAAAATACAAAATAGTTTGTTTCTTATATTTGTAACTTCAGTATGACTTGTCACACTAGTAGTATATTGAAATAAATTTTTCTCTCATTAGATAAACATACATGCACTGTTATTGAGCAAGGCAGCATACACTTTTGAAACCAATTTGTTCATATTGAATACATGAGACATAATTTATAGGTTAAATCCCTTTAAAATGGTTGCTTATCAAAGTCCAAATAAATACCAATATTGAAATAAAAGTAGAGAATGCTTCAGGATAAATATAACTTAATCTCCAAATGAAATAGCAAATTCGTAATTGTGCCTAACACAATATACCTATCCTGTGTACGAACACAAATGGACGAATTCCCTCCTCAGAATAGCAGGCAAAGCTTTTCTCTGGAACTAGTGACAGGGTTATAGCTAGTATTTATAACTGCCCTTTTTTACTACCCATTCTGTATTCACTTGGCTTTTAGCAAGTAATTCAGTGAGTCTAGGTTCTTTACATGATTGTGATCAACATCTTTATTCATGAATGTTCTGGGTTGTTTGTCATCTAGGCTTGATTGAGTTCTTTTAATTTTCTCTTGATTTTAATAACAGGGAATAGTAATAGTAGATTCCAGGATTTCCTGTACTCTAAACATTCTTCACTATCTCTTTTGGAGAGTAAAATCCAATTTTTGTCAGTACTCTAGATAAATCATCTTCACCCACACTGTAATTCATTTTTTAGCCTTCTGACTCAGAGAAAGGAAAAGCCTCACATGATCATGAATGTCCAGTTACTTGTTTAATGTAGTCATTGTTGTGCTTCCTGGAAAGAACCTTCTCCCCTCGCCAACTAAAATTCGTAGGCCAACAGAGTACAAGAACTCAGAAGCAGGAAGAAAAACTTTTATTAGTGGATCACTAAGCATAATGGTGAATGGTATAATTCTTGCTTTCACCCTCTGTTTCATGGTAATGGAAATGCTGACTGTGTGAGAGACAGTGCCTTATAGTGGATGCTGATTCCAATCATATATAAACCTTGCACCAGCCCTGCACAATATTATCACAAAGGTGATCTCATAACTTCACGTTTAAAAGGGCATTTTGTGATTCTATCAATCCAACTGCTTCTGGATGGTGTAAGTATTGTAATACTGGTGAATTGCTTAAGCATTTTTCCATTGCTACACTTCCTTGGCTATGGAGTATGTTCCTGGGTCAGATGCAATAGTGTTTGGAATACGATGACAGTGGACATGGCATTCTGTAAGTCCATGAATGGTAGTTTTTGCAGAAGCATTTCATACAAAGGAAGTAAATCCATGGACTTGGAATAAGTGTCTACCAGTAAAGATAAAGTGGTGACATTTCCATGTTGGAATTTATCCAATATAATCTTCCTGCTACCAAGTCAAAGGCTGTCCACGTAAAGTAATAGTGTTACATTGGGAATTGGGCTCTGCTGTTGACAGATTAGGCATTTGGTAGTAGAAAGGTCATCCTCGATGAGTGTAAACCCATGTTCCTGAGCCCATGCATAACCTCCATCCCTGTCAACATGGTCAGGTTTTTCATGAACCCACTGGGCAATGAGACAGGTGTGGCTGAGGAAAGGTAATGACTGCAATCTACACTACTGTTAATCTTACTGACATTATTAAGTCTTCTTCTCCTCAGCCCATCTTTCTGTGGGCATGTATGTAGCACACAAATATCTTTATATCCTTTGCCCATATGGAATGGTCTATCTACATATTTCTTCCCCAAATATCTCTCTCACCATTTTTCCAGTCATATTTCTTCCATGTTCCTGACCATCCAGCCAGACCATTGGGAACAGCCCATGAATCTGTATATAAGTCAAATATCTGGTCCATTTTTACTTACAAGAAAAATATGTCTGGATGTCCTCTCTGAAATTCTACCCATTATGAAGATATACCTTCATCACTGTTCTTCGTGGATGTCCTAGAAAAGGGTCTGTGGTGCTGTAGTTGGTGCCTGCATAACATGCAGAATCACCTGTAAACCAGGTCCTAGTGTTATCTTCCTCTTTAAACGGATCAAATTGTACATGTGAGGCTATGGTTGGATGCTGAGGAACTAAAGCAAGACTGGAACCGTGGCACTTGGGCCACTACTTCACGTGATATAATTTTACCTTCACAACCTGCTTAGTCCCTGTCTGGTATACACTGCTTCCATTTGATAATGAACTGGCTGTGCATGGCCAACTTTAAGACTTGGTGGGTTAGAGTACCCATTTTATCGTGTACAACTCAGAATGTGTGCTAACCTGTTGTCCCATGATCGAACGTTCAGTTTCCATTAAGGCCCCATAGCAGGCCAGGAGCGATTTCTCAAAGAAAGAACAGCTGTTTTCAGATGGTGGTAGAGATTTTCTGCAAATCCTAAGTGCCTCCATTGCGATTCGTCTATGGATGCTTGTCAGAGGCTCAGAATAGCATTGCTATCCACTCACACCTCACTTAGCACTGGAGCTGCTCAGTCATATGGTTGAAATGGCTGCATGGCCTGCACAGCTGCCTAAACCTGTTGCAGAGCCTTCTCTTGACCTGGTTCCCCCAAAACACTAACAATACAACACAAGATTAATTTTCTTAGCAGAGTTGGAGTATCTATCATAGTGTGGGGGTACTTTTGTCACTGATGATGGAGAAATCTCTTCTTCTGTCAAAATATCTCATTATAACTTAGGAGTTCAATGTCTCCAGTATCATCAGGTTTTTCCAACATGTCTCCATCCCACTTCATTGAATCCCCTTATTTTCCTTTCAGTGATCTCACTTTAACTCCAGGTGTCCTTCAGGTCTAGGCATCAAATATCTGCTGTAATGCAGTCAATTTTATTATTACAATTTGTGTTTGCTTTTTAGCAACTTTAGCCCTATTGCTAAAGGATAGAAAAATATTTTTCACGAATATCTGAGGAGTCGTTAGATTGTTTATACATGTTTAGAACTGGGAAATTGAATCTATGTGTTTATTATTTTCCTTTATTACTTTTTCTACATATGTTTAGCCAAAAAGCCAGGATCATTGTGCTTCTTGGTGTCCCCAAAATATTTTATTGCATGGTGAAAGATGTGATTCTAGTTGTAATCTTCAGAATGCAGAAAGCCAGTTATTCCAGTACTATTTATTAAAGACAGTATCTTCCTTCCAATGAAAGTATTTGGCAACTTTTTAAAAGAAAAAGTATCTAAGTATGTTGAGAGTTGTTTCTGCATCTTCTAATATGTTCCACTGATCCTTGAGTCTGTTTCATAAATATTTTTTATTTTTGCCTGTACCTGTACCATGCTGTATGTATCACAGTAGCTCTGTAGTCAAAGATTGTGATGCCCCTGCCTTGATTTTGTTGCCCACAATTGCTTTTGCTATTCTAGGTCTCTTCTGGTTCCAAATGAATTTTGGGATTGTTTTAATTCCGTGAGATATGCTGTTGGAACTTTGATTGGGATTGCATTATATGTGTATAGCAATATTGCAAAGCATTGCCATTTTATTGTTTCTTCCAACCTTAAAACAAGGAATATTTTTCCATTTTCTGTTATCTTCTTCAATATAAATTTGCAAAGTACCATAGTTTTCAAGGGAGAGGTCTTTTACTTCTTTCAATGGATCGATTCCTAGGTATTTCATTATTTGGCTCCTATTGTGAAAGATGTTGTTTCCCTAATTTGTCTCTCGGTGAGTTTATTATTCATGTACAATAAGGCATTAGATTTTTGAGTGTTGACTTTCTTTGTATCCAACTATGCTACTGAATTTGGTTATTAAATCTAGAAATCTTTTGTTGGAGTCTTCTTTGTAGAGTATATTATCATATGTAAATAAAGATAATCTAACTTCTTCTTTTTGATCCTTGTTCATTTTATTTCTTTCTCTTGTCTAATAGCTCTGGCTAGTGTTTCCAGATCTATAGTGAATAAGAGTGGTGATAGTGGGCAATCTTGTCTCATTGCTCATTTAAAGTGAAAGCTTTCAGTTTTTGTCCACTTAGTATGATGTCGGTTATTGGTTTGTCAGAGATGAATTTTATCAGATTGAGATAAAGATCATCTATCTATTCCAATTTGCTGCAGAGTTTTTTTTATCATGAATGGGTGCTGGACTTTATTGAAAGTTTTTCTGCCTTTGTTGACATTATCATGTGATTTTTTTTACCCTTGACTCTGTTAATACAGTGTATTACATTTATTGATTTATATATATTGAACCATTACTGAATCCATGGAATGACTCCTACTTGGTCATGGTTCATAATCTTCTTGATGATTTGCTGTATTCTGTTTGCCAATATCTTATTGAGGATTTTTTGCATCTATGTTCATTAGGGAAATTGGCCTATAGTGCTCTTTCTTGGTTGATCCTTCTTTGAATTTGGTATCTGCATATTGCTTGCTTCCAAGAATGAATTTGGGAATATTGCTTTCCTTTCAATTACATGAAAAGTTTCCAAATTAGTGGAATTAGATGTTCTCTAAATTTCTTGTGGTAGGCAGTAGTGAATCTTTCAGGGCCAGGGCTTTTCTTTATTAGTAAGTTTTTAATTACATCCTCAATTTCATCAACTTGTATCAGTTCATTTAGGATTTTTATATCTTCTTGATCCAGCTTTGGTAATGCATATTTACCTACGAATCTGTTCATTTTTTTCTGTGTTTTCCATCTTATTAGAAGACAGCTTCTCAAAGTAGGTAAAGATGATCTTCTGGATTTCTGAAGGATCTGTTGTAATTTTACCCTTTTCATTCCTAATTTCATTGATTTGAGAGTTTTTTTCCCTTTTTTTGATAGTTTGCTAAGTTTTGTTGATTTTATTTAATATTTCAAAAACAAAGTTTCCAGTTACTTGATTCTTTCTATTGTTTTCTTAGTCTCCATTACATTGATTTCTACTCTGATCTTAATAATTTCCTCCCTCTTATGAAATTTGTGATTGATACTTTCTTCTTTTTATAGAAATTTGAGGGTCAACATTATGTTGTTTATTTGAGGTGGCTCTGATTTCCTTATATGGGTATTCACCACTATAAATTTCCCTTGTAGGACTGCTTTCATTATGTGCCATATATTCTGATATATTGCATTGGAATTATTGTTTAATTATTGAAACTAATTTCTTCTTTGATTTCATCTGTGACTCAGTGGTGATTCAGGAAGTTGTTATTTAATTTCCATGTGCCTTTGAGGTTCTTGTGATTTCTTTTCATAATGATTTGTCATTTCATTACAATATTGTCTGATAGTATGCATGGTATAATTTCAATTCCTTTGTATTTACTTAAGCAGGCTGTATGGGCTAGTACGTGGTCTATTTTGGAGATAACACATGCCCAGCTATGAAGAATGTATTCTGATTTTGTAGGGTAGAACACTGTGTAGACATTTACTAAGTCTATTTGTTCAAAAGTTTAATTCAATTCTAATATTCCATTGCTGATTTTTTTGCCTAGTTGATCTATTTTTGACAGTAGGGTATTAAGGTTCTCCAATAATAATTTTAATAGTACTTATTTGATTTTTTATGTCTGTTAATATTTATTTAATATAGTTGGGAGTGCTGGTATTTGGTGCATATATCATTATGATCATTATCTCTGTCTCTTGGATTGTTCCCTTTGCAAGTACATAGTGATCTTTATCTAAATCAGTCTTGGCTTGAAGTCTACCTTGAAAATAATATAGCCACTTCAGCTTTTTTTTTCTAGGTTCCTGTCTCATGGTGTGCTGTTTTCCATCTTTTAATTTTCAGTCTATGAATTTCTTTTTGAATTAAATGTTTCTTTTATGCAGCATATTTTTGGATCTTTCTTCTTGACTTATTCTGCCAGTCTACTTCTTTAGATTGGTGAATTGAGACTATTAACATGGATAATTATAACTGATATATATTGAGTTCCCCTTGTCACGTTATTTTCCTATTGTTGGCTCCCTCTTCTACCCTCTGTTTAATTGTTTGACTTGCCTGGTGGATTCATTCTGTTGGGGTTCATGGAGTTACAGTTCTTGTTATCTTTTTCTAGAATGTCCTCAGAACATTGTGGAGTGCTAGTTTCGTGTTCATGAATTTCCTCAGGTGTTCTTTGTCATGAAAGTATCTTATTTCTCTATTAATTTTGAAAGAGTTTTGCAAGATACATCAATGTGGGTTGGAGGTTGTTTTATGTTAAGGTTTGAAATACTTCCAAGTTTATCTTAAGTCAGAGTTAAGAACTCTGCTGTGATCCTGATGGTACTTCTTTTATAGATGATTTACTTCTTTTCTGTAACAGCTTTTAGTATTCTATTCTTAGCCAGGCATGATGGTGCACACCTGAGGAGGCTGAGGGATGAGGATCATTGTGAGTTTAAGACCAGCCTGGGTTACAAAATGAGCTCAAGGCCAGCCTGAACTGCACAGAAAGACCCTGTCAAAAAAAATTTCTGTTCTTGTGTTGAATTTCTGGACTCTTGACTCTTATATGCTGCTATGGTTTATGTTTGGATGGCCCCCACAAGCCTCATGCAGTCATAGAGGTGACTGCATCTAGCATTTGGGACTACTTTGTTGTCTATTGCTGGGATTGGTGGTGTGAGTTCTGTACCTGCCCAGGGGTCAGTAGCTGACACATAATACAAGGGAGGGAAGGAGGTGTGCATTTTCCCTTTTTGCTCTTATTGCTTGCAGCTACCAAGAATGGTTGCCCCTTACTCATGCCACACTGCCTAAGAGTCAACTGAGTTTGGAGTAAAACATTCAAAAACTGTAGGCTAAATTAACCTTTGCTTTCCTCATTTTGGGTGTCAAGTATTTTGTTTCAGCAATGGGAGAAAAGTAACTAAGACAAAATTTGGTACCAGTAGTGGAGTTGTTACTGTGACTGTACCTGACCATGTGGTTCAAGAGCCTTTGGAAATGGCTTGTGGGAAGAGTTTGGTGAGGTTTGGAGATGTCACCTGAAAAAGCAGCATTGGAAAACCTTAGGTTGTTCTGTATTGGAGATTCTGCTCAGAGTTCAGAAGACTAAAAATCCAGTAAAGACCAGACTTTGGAGGTTTCTGTTGGGGAAGACTGTATTGGTTGTTGGACTCCAGATGACGTACATTATGATTTGGCAGAAAGTTTGTCTGCATTTTGCTCCTGTCCAGAGACTTTGCCTGAGACTGAGATTAAGGGTGGCAGACTGATTAATCTGGCAAAAGAAATCTCAAGGCAGTCAAATGTTGAGGTAGTGGCGTGGCTATTGTGGGGAGATTTCAGCCAGATTTATGTTGCAAATCAACAGCAAAGAGTCCAGCCGGGTGATTTAAAACATTGGGAGTTTGACCAGAAAGAAAGCTTCAGTAAAGCTGTGGAGTTTAGTAAAGATAGAGCTGAGATTTCTATTGCTGAGAAGAAACAGAAAAGTAAAAAAGATGGTATGCAGGGATCATAGGAAGAGGCAGTAGGTCTCTACCCTTTGCATTCTCCAAACTGTAAAAGTGAAAGACTGTGCTTGAAGGAGAAATTTACAGAGTGCCATGTTCCAGAATGGAGGATATATTAAGTTCCAAAATGATGGTGGATACACCAGATTCCAGAATGGTGGTGACATAGAGAAGTTATTCCTCACAATCAGGTTCAGAGTGCTCAGTGATCCAGGCACTTAACCCTTACAGCCAAAAAAGAGGAAAGCCTGACTACTACTCCAGCTGGAAGTAGACATTAGCAGCATCCATGTGGCAACAGTCTTAGATGCATGCAGAATGCATGAGTTCTGAGGTTAGAAAAGCTTCCAACCTATTTCAGAGGGCCTGGGAGGCCAGGCAGTGTGGCCCTGAGAGGGCAGTGTGAGAAGTTGTGAGTGTGAAGCCAAAGGTCCAGTGGAGAAACCAGAAGTCTAAAAAAGCCAGAAGCATGCATCATCTAAGGAAAGTTGCAAAGACTGAGAAGAGTGGGCCTAAGAGAGAAGCCAAGGAAGTTAAAACCACCAGGAACACTGTGGGGGTTGAGTCACTTATGCCTTTTGGAGCTCACAACCAGATTGCTTCAGATGCTGAGCATGAAACTCCAGGACTTAATGTTTGCCCTGCTGAATTTTGGACTTCCTTGGTCTGATTCCTTTGAATTCCCTTGTTTGTACCCTTTGGAATAATAATGTTTATCTTGTGCCATTGAATGTTGGAAGAGTTTAACTTTGTTTTCATTTGTATAGGGGCTCACAGCTGAGAGTTTGCCTTAGATCTTGGTAGAGACTTGAAACCTGAACTTGTCAGCAATGTTGAAACTGTTAGGACCTTGGCAACTCTTGGAGATTGACTAAATGTCTTTTATATAAAAGATGTACATGAGTCTTTGGGAGTCTAGAGATGGGAGTTTATGGTTTATGTTTGGATGGCCTCCAAAGCCTCATGCAGTCATTGAAGTCACTGAATCTAGCACTTGTGTTTGATTTGATGTCTAGTACTAGGATTGGTGGTGTGAGTACTGCACCTTCCCAAGGGTGGGTAGCCAACATAGAATATAAGGGAGGGAAGGAGGTGTGCTTTTTCCCTTTTTGCCCTTTTCTGTCTTGTTGCTTGTGGCCGCCCCTTAGACATGCCACCATTCCTTGGAGTCAGCTGAGTATGAACTGAAACCTCCAAAACTGTAAGATAAATAAACCTTTCCTTCCTTCATTTTAGGTATTGGATATTTAGTCCCAATGAGAGAAAAGTAATTAAAACATATGCTTTTCTATAGATTTTTGTTGTTGTTTTGTTAGAGTTCTATATGCCTTATGTATATGTATGTCAAACACTTTTCCCTCTTTGGTAAGCTTTCAACCATGACTTCTGTGGACAGGTTTTTTATGTCATTTGTGATATCTGCTGCCTTTTCATTTGCTCCAATTAATTTTATGTTATTCTTTGCATCATTTAGCAGCTGCTGGATTGATTTCTCATGGACCTTTGCTGTTTCTTTTTTTGTTGTTGTTGTTTTATACCAGAAATCAAACTCACAACCTCAAGCTTGCTAGGCAGGCACTTATGCCATGGAGCTAAATCCCTGGCCCTG
>RJWT010043094.1:0-12004 GCA_004365215.1 Cuniculus paca | reverse complement strand
TTCCAAGTTATAAGTAGATATTTTGGAGTAATTTATCTAGTATAAGATAAGATTACATAATGGTCAAATAAAAAATATAGTAATTTTACCTTTAAAATTAGGAAATATCAATCAATTGATATCTTAACTAGCCTATCAAATTATAAACTTAATTTTTAAAATTTATAAACTAAATAAAACAAACTTTACAATCACAGGAATCAAGATTTTTATTTCAATGTAGTGGCAGTGAAAATTTATTTTGCCATTCTATAAGGAGCTTAGTTTTTTAAACGCTGAGAATGTTAAGTGTACCATAAAAAAAAAAAAAAAAAAAAAACTTACCGGATCCCTAATTGAGGTTTTGGTGAAGTTCTCTATCCAGGAATTCACATCGATTTTAATTCCAACAACTGAAAAAATGATATGAATTGAAGGCATAATTAGCTATAATATCATCTTTGCTAAGTGACAGTCTAGGACAGTGATGGCGAACCTTTTGGAGCTTTCAATATTAACAAATGGCCAGCTGCGGCATGCATGCCAGGTTTGGCATGACTGGTCTAGGTGATTTATATCAACATAAATAAGTGTTGGGTTGAAAATAATACATTTTACAGAGATATTAGGGTAGGGTCTTCATTGAGAAATAGTGCTAGCAACTCTTCAACTGTTACATGAGCTGTGATTTATATTCACAGCAGGGTGCTGGTTTGCTAAGGCTCCAAGCTGAACGAAGAGCTGCAGGTCTCAAGGTCACCCGGGCAGCTGGGGCCTGTGCAGTGCGGAGGGCGGAGTGGGCAGCAGAGAGAACAGTGCGCCAGCAGCACTGAAGTCGGGGCCACGCCTGAGCCACAAATGCGCTCCCAGGAGCTGGAAAACCAATGCTGTCTCCCTGGTGCCCTTGGTCCACGTTTCGCAGCACAGAATCACAGAAAGAGCAGATCCTCACCACTCACTCCTGCCCACTTCTAATCCTCACAGATGCTCAGCTGTCCTGTGTTCTTGTTCACTCATTTGAAGTATTTTACCCAAAATTCAATTTTCCATATCTTTTATTGCACATTTTGATAGCCATCTCCCTAGTTCTTTCTGACAGACATACAGCAGTCTACCATACAGATATTCCATCACCTTTCACATATACGTTATTTCAAGTATGTCTACCCTTGCCCACACACTTGGGTATATTTGGGAGTAGGAGAGACTTCTAGAGTAGAATGGCTAGGTCAACCCAAGATTTAAAATTTTTGTATATAATACTAAACTGATGACATAAACTTATGAACAGCATGTAAACGTAGCCATTTCTTTGAAAATTCCTCAATTCATATAGTAGCAATTCCTTAATTTCGTAGGTTACTAATTGTACTCTTTTTTTAATTTCCATGTCACCGACTTCGAGGCTTCCTGGTAAATGCTGCCGGTTTATGATATAAATGTGAGTCGCATCTACTGCTGATCATGTTCGCATGTACAACATGCTTGCTTACCTGCGGGTTTAAGGAGTTTTCCTTGGATGTATATTTCTACGGCTTTGCTTACCATAATGCCTGACTCGTAGGCGCCAGGTCCACTTTCTAAAGAAAAGAAAAATCATGATACTGAATTTCTTTGAACAGATATAGGTGGATAGTGTTTTCCTTAAAAATGCTAGTGTTTGTGGTCTGCAAAGAGAAGTGAGATCTCGTCTTTGTCTCTTCTTGCGGAACATACCAGGCTGACTAGAAAGGCCACGAATTGGTTTTCCTCAGTGTCATGCATGTGTACCAAATGCCCCTTTCAGAGCATTTGCTGAAATACTGAGGAGACTGCTTAAGTGAAACGGAGAAAATGAACTGGGGTTTACGAAACTACCTCTGCCTTTTATGGATAATCACTCTTGAACAAAACTGAAATCCTCGGAACTTCGGTGTCCTCATTTGTGGAAATGGGAGTAAAGAACACCTATACTCAGAGATGTTGAAGAAGTAAATTTGAAAGATTTTGTTTTTAGGGGGGCAAGAACTGACAAAACATTTTTAAAGGATCTATTGTTTTTATAAACAGTACCAAAGGCAGTTACTCAATTCACTCCACTTAAATTCATTGTAGATTTTTCAGCATATTTTCTGGTGTGGGAGAGTAGGGAGTAGCAATAAATTGTTTAAACAGAACAGAGAAAGCCGAGTTCCAAAGCAGCACTTACTGTTAAAGTAAGGAGCTGTGAAGACATAGTTATCGTTATCCAGGCTCCGTTTGTAGAAGCTGTCCTCGTAGGTTTCTGGGTTTTCCTGCCAATTTTCTCCAGCTCTAAGGAGGAAATGGCTCATCATTTGTATTCTTTAAACTCGCTGATAACCCACTTTTCCCTCTGCACCCCCATGGCTTTGCGGATACTGTCTACATCTCAGGGATGTCAGAGGGAGGGAGTGTGACTGACAGTGTAAATGACTGGATACTCATTACGAAGCAATATATCAGCACAGCACTACGTTATGAGTCACAAAATTGACTCTCAGTTTTACTCTGCTGTTGAATAGATAGAAAATTATGAGTAAGTCAGTTAATAATCTAACTAATTAATATCAATAGACCTTGGTGCCTCCTTTCCCCACTGTACAAACTATCCCTTAGGTACAGAGATGAGATGCATTAAAGAGCACTGAAAACGTTGTCATCTATGGTAGAAATCTTCAGAAAGAATAATTTATAATATATTTTCATGTAACTCTTTAAATGATCGCGATTTAATCTAACAATGGACAGTCTCCCCTGAAGAGTGGTTTCCTTATACAGTCATGCATGGATCGCTGGCACGGTCTGCCGTAATGCAGTTATTTTCACAGGTGTTATTTGAACTTACTCTTTGGGATAAACTCTGGTAATCCCACCATCAGTCACAACAAACCGAGCTCTCACTCCCTTGCTGAAACAGAAGACAAAAGAGGAAATTTTGTATTACACTTACCCTGAGATACAAAATTAGGTTTTGGTGGTTCAAGAGGTAAAGAACAAGTTCTGAAAGAAGTCAAAGATGCAAAGCTGTGTTTTAACAAACAAGACAGCTAGGAAGTAAGGGCTCCACAGGAGACTGCTCAAGGAAGGGATCTCACAGGAAATAATGACCGGGCCACATCTTGAAGATGAAATGGGAGCGGACAGGGATGACAGAGAAATAGGAAATTATCACAGGTAGCGTGAGAAGTATGTATGAAGGGAAGCTAGTGAGTGCTGGTGTTTGGTGTGAGAAGTGTAAGGCAAAGGCAAAGGTGAAGTAGAAGTCAAGTGTCAAGTACAAAGTTCTTGAGAATGGTCAGCTCCTGAGTGATTCTGAAATTCCTGCGAGAGAGCTTTAGCTTCATCGGGAAAGTAGCAACGCACACTGGAGATTGGAGCAGGAATGCGCTCATGGAGAAGGGCTAGGAGCCCTGCACGGAGGAGCGGGGAGCACGAAGAGGCTGTAAGTCAGCTGCTGTAACTGCTTAAAAATGGGATTATAAGGTGTCGATTACGGAGGAGAAAGGATGCTGTCAGGGGAACATGTGTCGTTTAGTTATGGGCTGAAAAAGGGACTCCTACTGAGAATCATGACACATTTCTCCATTCCTTTGCTGGATGCATGGGAGGTGTAACTCGAAAGCCAGCAAAACATTCACTACACATCCAGCTTTCTCACAGGCACAGGGACACACACACGGGCCCATTTAACTTGGTTCATTCTCCCTGAAGTGGAAAACTGAGTAACAGCAGACTTTATTACCGAAACATACCCAAAACTGAAAATGCAAGCTGACAACAATTACAAAATTATTTCCTTGAGAAATTCTTATTAAATATAAATAACATATCTGTTCTGTATATGAATCAGCCCCCTAGGATGAATGCAACCATTATGTACTATCAGCATGCACTAACAAAAAAAAGGAAAAGAAAAAAGTAAATAATAAACTTTAAATTCATTCGGCCCATTATCTGCACATTTCTCAGGGAGAAGCTACACTGAAGTGCAGAACGTGTAGTTTTTATTATTAATAAGGACAAGTACTTACATATTTTTCTGCTTACTCCAGTAATTTTGGACAAGTTCATTGGTAAAACCTGCATCCAGCAAGACTCTATTAATCAAATCGGTATTACCTAACAGAAAAAGAATATCTTCAATTATATTCATATAGCTTTTTAATTAGGATAATAATGAAAAATATATTTTCAATTTTCAGAAACAGTTTGGGACAGATTTGCTTCCATGAATTTAAAAACACATTTTGTACTCATTATGCATTTTCTGCATTGTTCATGTTACTTTAGTTTTTTTCTTGTTTTTGTTTAAGAAAATGGATGAAACTAGCAGTGGAAAACTGAGTTCCACAGAGAAACTGTTTTGTAAACTTCATCAAAAGGATAACTTATCATGTTAGGAAATAATAAGGAAATAGTCTTCTTTTTTTGCTTTTTGCTTATTCTTTAGGTTAGTATGACGACTTCAATATAACTTCAATTTTACACACATAAAAATTTTATATACACACAAATCTTGCACACAATTGTGCATATGTGTGTATGTATCCACGTAGATGCCATAGTGTTAATTCTAAATTTATCAAGTAAAACCAAACAAAATGTTCTTTCTATACTGAAAGTTACTTTTAAAAATTCTTCTTCATTCTCAATAGCAAAACATAAGTAATCATGGGGTAAATTTGACCTTTATGAGGAATTCAATACATGTTCTCTTTGCTTTGAAGCAGGCACAAGGAACAGAACAGCTATCACAGACCAGCTCTACTCAGAATAGCATTTTGGAACCTACTGGGCCTGGGAAAGAGCCCAGGTTTCAGGTTGTCATTTCTGGAATAACTGAAGACTGCAACAGCCCAAGTTCAAAGGTACTGGGGGGAAGAAATGAGGAGGACGAAGGCTGATTAACCACATTCTTGAAAATCAGTGACTTCTTCCCTCTCTCCTGCCTCCTCTGCTCTGAGCCTGGGGAGCTCTGAAATAACCTCGAAGTACCCCGTAACATTTCACAGCCATGATAAAATTTCATTTATTCACTTACACGTATCAATTAATATTGAATTAGAATAGGAAGTGGGGTCGGGACAGGCTGGAAACATTTTAAATGATTTTAATTAGTTTAAGGTTTCTTTCATCCAGGATTAAAGGATCAATTTAATCCATATTTGAAAGTACCTTTCACTTCATACTAGGAGCTGTCTTCTTTATTGTATTACTTTAGAAACTGTATGACTTTAAATGATAGCCCACTTGGAAAGTAAATGATATATTTTAATAATCTCCAATCTTTTTAGGTCAAACAAAGGTGTATTATTGTAATTTGTCATATAAATCAGGTTTGCAAGTAATTTTATGATGATTTTTATCATTTCATTATGTTCCATGTGTCTCAACATATATATTCAACAGGGGTTACATACAATATAAACTGTTAGAGTTAATCTTTTCTGTTTCACACACAGTTTTTAAATGTTATGAGAATTCTCTTTTTGGCATTATTTTCTTTACAGTTATAAGACCACCACAGACAATCCATTGAGTATGAATTAAAGAACAGGGAGACAGTGTAAAGAGACAACCACTGTACATCAAACATTTATGGTAAGTTCAAAAATGAAACTTCAGGAAAGAATTTGAATTTCACTAGTGGATTGAGTAGAGGTGTTTTACACGACAAAATTAAATGTGAATGCTTTTTTAAAAAATAAACTATTTAGAGCACAGATTTCAATCAATTATGAAACATTTTAGTTTTGTATACTATTTGATAACATAAGATTAAAAATATTAAGAAAAATCTGCCTTTATAGTATGAGTTCTTTTCTACAATTAAAGATTTATAAATCTGCAACCTGCGCATGATTACATTACCATTGCAGACACTTCCCACTGAATAACAGGAGAGGCAAATATGAAAAAACAGACGGAAACACAGGCAGCAACAGTATGAATTATACTGCAAGCATTTTTTAAAAACATATTTACACTTCCTTAGAAACTAGAGGCAGTGAAAAAATGATTCCAATTGTCCTGGTTTATGAAAATTTATTATATACCTTAAGACAATTATAATAAACCTCTCTTTATAAAGAGTTTATGGTTGTTACATAATTTTGCTACCCCCACCCCAAGGAATATTCAACAAATTTATTACATGTTAATAGGAGATAAGCAATGACATAAACAGCATGTAGGTCCTGGCGTAGGCTGAGCCCACGGCGAGAAGGAAGGTTTGGAGTCACCTTGCTGGCCCATGCATGCTGTAGACCTCGGCTGCCCAGGAAGGATTTGCAGAGTGGCTCTTTTCCCCACCTTTCTAATTCATACTAAAGTGAAGCCACCAGCAAGTAATTTTTGTTTTTGTTTGCAACAAATTTAAATTTAAGAGAGAGCTTCAAGAAGAGAGTTTTTTCACTTAAATGCCACTCTTCGTGACAGAAAGAAGAAAAATATTTTTTAAAAAGAGAAAGGAGATAAAGAGAGGGGCAAGGGTCAAATGGTTACATTTTACCATTAAATTGTCTTAATGTATATAATAAATTCATAAAGTATGCAAATCAGTGAGCACACTAGTGAGTGACTGGGGTTACCACGTAGTATAATAAGAAGAGTTGAGCTTTGGCCATACCGGGTATAACCAAACCGAAGGAACTACTGAAAATTAAGGCATACTTACATGATGGGTTGTTTGGAGTTTTTCTGTCGATAAACTCATTGAAATTCAAAAGAAATTCAGTGTTGTTTTCAGATGGTTTAAGGTCATTGCAGTAATCTCTGAAAAAAAAAACTTATTTTAGGATATTAGGTATTAATATAAAAACTTTACAGGGCAATTAGAGATAGACTTTTTCTTTTCCTTTTTCCCTGGCCGTATATTTTGCAAGCTGTTGAACTTCTTGCTATATCTATTTCCTCATCTCCATAGTGGAAGAATAATTTGCCACTGAGAGGTGAGATTACAGACAATATATGCATGTTAAACAGCTGGTCTCCGGTCAGTGGGTGCTCAGTAAACATTAAGTTTTGTTGTACAGATTAAACTTTTATCATTGCATATTGTAGACTTTATAGTTCTCATACAAATTACAACAGGAACTTAAAGATTTGCGTGTTAAAGTATCATAAACTGGTTACATTAACATTTCATGAGAAATTTCTGATTTAAAAATTAGAGGAAAAGCACTGCTTTACATGTCTGCAAATTTCTTTCATTCCCAGCTTAATAGACAAGTACTCTGTTCATTCAGTCAAGGAAAAGATTTTGCTTTGGGACACAATGAAAATGTGTGTTTATGGACACAGGCAGTAAGAAAACATGGATTTTTAATAGTCTTTCAAATGTTATGGCTGTTCTTTTCTAACACTGTACCGGAATTTCATTATTCGTAATGTCTGGCTTGTTAGCTATAATATAGAATCAGAAAGCATATTAGAACACTGTCACATCAAAATACAGTGTGCTTTCCCTTTGAATATTTTGGGCATCCATGCTTTTCAACAGCATAAACTGATCATCTGGAAACTACCAATGGTGCCGCACTTCCACATGACATTTTCACTGTGTTTACTGAAGCGCTGCACCCACCTGTGTGACCACTGACCTCGCCAGCTTGGCCTGCATGGGGAGGCTGTCAGGTTTGTAAAAGTGGACACACCTTTCCCTAAATTCTGATTGGTTTTGCTTAAAAGCTCAGATTTTTGTCATTGGCAACAAATACTGCTTAAGGGTTTTCTTCCAGGTAAAAATCTCAGTTGATTCATTTTTGAAAAACGTCTGCTGCACATCACAGGCTGAATAGCCATAGTTAATTTTTTTAATCTGCTATTTAAATACAATATTTTTTTTAAAAATAGGGGCAAAATAATCCACTCGGTCCAGCTCCCAACTCAATCACGAGTCCTTTTCACTGAGACACTCAAGTTACTCTAGTAGGAGCCTTTCCAGTTTTATCAAACAATATTAAAAGAGAGTATTTCCTCTTTTCTAGGGAAAAGCTTCAATCAAGTTAATGATTCTTATCGGCTCATTTTCAAATATTTTAAAGTAAAACTGGTTTTAACCCCATTGTGGGTGCCCAGTAGTGAAGACTAGAATGGCTGGTAGTGACACTGATTTGATTTATGCTAAGCCATTTTCTACCATCGATTTTTTTCACCAGCACAAATATCAATACAAGGAAAAGGGAAGACTGCACTTAGCATGACTATGAAAATAGCTGGAACCCAGTGGACCCCCTCGAAAGGGTCTCTTGAACCTGTAAGGTTCTGCAAACCTTCATTTGTGAACCACAGGCAGAAATTACTCAGAAATTCAAAATAATAATAAAGTAACACAGATCTAAAAAGCTCACAATTATAATTACTAAGCTAATACAACCCAAGAACAATGTTCGAGATAAAGTACAATTAAAAAATAATTAAAGTGCAAACATCCTCAGATGCAAAGCCATTACCCAAACATAAAAGTCTCAAAACACAGCAAAATCAAAAGTCAGAAATTCAAAACAAAACGAAACAAAAACGCTATGGAAAAGTTTAGCTTAGAGGCAAGGTTGAGAAAGTTTACAAGACTTAAACTCATGAGTTGTTAACAGAGCTCAATTTGATTGCTTCTTGCAGTGCTGCCCTGTCTTAGAAACAAACAGTAAAAAAGCACGACAATGTTGAAACCAGTAGTGGAAGAGGAAAAATAGGTTGGAAACCAAACAGAGATCATCTAAGCGATGGAAACGGGAGAAACCCTGAACGCTGTCACTGAAACGAGTTCCCTGAGGGGAGGAATGAACCGAGAACACGAGGCAGTCTCACCGGGTCCAGAGCCTGCCGGCAAGCCGAGACGACACAGTCACCCCCAAACTGACTCAAGGATCAGACTCAAGGATCAACTACTGTTTCTTCGGTTCCCATCCCAAGGAGCTCAGTGGGTGTCACTACGAAGACTGCGATCAGCAAAACAGCACAGGGTCCCCCAGAAACCGGGCAAGACCTTCCTGATACTCATTCTGTGTGGCAATGTTTCTCCAAAAGAAACCCATTTTGTACACATTACTCATTAGTTAATCGCTCTCAGGAAGAAATTCCTCAGGGAAACTGAGGCAGCAAAATGAAGAAGTGCTCAGATGACTTTGAAGGAAAAATACAGAACTCGAGTTTGTCTTCAAAGACTGAAAGTTACATCTTCTGGTCATTTTGTGTTGCAGATTAAATGGGCTTTGAAACATAAATGACTCTGGAACTCACTGAACTGTGGTGTTACCAATCCGACAAAATTACTTCTAGGACAGCCGCAGTGCCCTTGTCTTCATTAAGCTCCTCAAACTCACACAGGTGGAACCCTAAAAGTGAACATTTAACCACAGGCTGCTGCGTATTTTTCCTTTCTCATCCTAACTCACTTTTATTTCTGATTATCCAAAAGGGTGGTAAAATGAACCCACATTTGAGATCGCTCGTCCCTGGGACCGCATGCCACATAGCGGTATCAAGAGTGCCCTCCTGCATGTGCATTCTCTGTTTTCCCTTTGTAGTTTTAAAATCTAAGCAAATGGTAAATGTTGATTATTAACCAGGATCAAATAGCTTAACTTAGTTCAGAACTGATGAATTTATTCCTAAAATCTATAAGATTTTTATTTTAAATAAGTAATTTTAAACACCCTTCATTAAATAACACTCTTGATACAGCTCCTGCCTCCTACTAAAACTGTCAGTAATGATAACACGCTTATTTGGAGCTCGTATCTTACTAAGAAATAAGATAAATATTATGCATGCATTATTTCATTTATAGCTAAGAAATCTAAAAAATAGATATCATTTTGCAAATAAAGACAGGTAGAGAGGTGACAGGAACAATAAAGATCTGAAAAGTGGACCCCAGCAGTTTCATGCTAATGCTTTCCACATGGTTTTTCATTAATAACAGTAATAGAAACACCACACAGTTGCAGTCTTGCACCATGCAGATTTCTATTTTTTCCAGTTTTCTCTTTGTCCCAATTTCTGTCACTTTATTTCCCACCACTCCAAATTACACACTCAGCACTCACTTTTCCAAGAAAGCTTCCCCACAAAAATATTCTATTTGGATGTGCTAGGTTTTCTTCTGAGATCCTTTAGGTCTTACATATTCCATGTGCATGCTTATACCTTAGGAGCTGCAGGGAAACTGGTTCAAATTCCATCTTATTTAGCATCTCTAAAACTGTTTCCTAATCTGTGAAATGGGAACAATTATTCTAACATACTATGGCGTTCTTCTGAATAAGTATAACAGTGCATGAAAAGGGCTTGACACATGCTCCTTGAACAGGACACTTATGGGTTTGTCCCACACGCTACCTTCCCTCCCTTCTTGGAAATGTTTTCCTCACCTGAGCACAGGTGAATTCTAGTCTTTCAGCAGCTGCACTGACATCAAATATGTCTTACAGCACAGAAATCAGCATATGCTAATCCCTAGTGGAGTAAACAAAACTCACAGCCTATGAATTGAAATTGCAAGGGACCTTCACAATCTCTATACTGTATCACGCTGGGCTTTTACCATCTTTTCTACCTATCATATGGTAAAGCTGAGAGAGCTAGCGGCATTTATCAACTGGGAGAGATGAATGAATCAGCATTCCTGAGAAAAACACAGATCTGAGATTTTGGAGAAAGTATCATTTCAACATTATGCCACAGCGGTATATGTGCACCCATGTTTATAGCAGCACAATTTGTAATAGCTAAATCTTGGAAACAACCCAAATGCCCATCAACCACGGAATGGAAAAAAATGATGTGGCATTTTTATACAAAGGAGTATTACTCAGCTATAACAAAGGATAAATTTGAGGTTTTTATAGGTAAATGGATGCAATTTGAGACCAAACTCATAAGTGAAATAAATCAGACTTGTATGTTCAAATATCGTAGTCTTCCTACTGTAAAAACAAAATAAAACAAAACAAAAAACTGAAAGAGTAAATAAAAATGAAAGGGAAAGAAAGTGCTCAAAAGGAAAGAACAAATAGGATAAGGGAAAGGAGAAAAGAAAGAAGGGGAAAGATTATACATATATATGTAGACACATAGATACTCAAGATAGATAACTAGTCTATTAGTTCATCAAAAAGAACAGTTTATGTTTTCATTGTTTGATTGTTTGATCAATTTTTTTCTTGCCTAAATCTTGTAACCTGAACAACTACTTTGAAGATAACAATACACAATATATTAACTGGTGCTAATTTCCTATCATTTTGTGTGGAAATTCTGTATCATTTTTATCCGTTTTTTTTTTAAATAAAAGACAAAAAAAGCGTCATTTCACCATAGATTGAATTTCAATCTTTCTTACATGTTCATATTCTTGGGGGAAACTCAGCTTTCTAGCTAATATTAATATTTGGATTATAAAGGAGAATATTCAGAGTATTCTTTTCTCTAGTTTATACTGCTTTTAGTAGTGTCCCTTTGAAATAACTAAGCTAAATTAAAGTTGCTCAAAGCCACTTGGGTCTGAAAACTCCTAGTGAGGTTGCAGAAATGGTTTCCCAGCTCGAGGGTGCTGACGAGCGTGTGGCACCGGGCATAGGCCATGGGTGCTGCATCTCCAGCTGAGCGTGCACCCACCAAGTCTCAGGCTAAGGAGCTAGCGGATGAGTTTGACTCTCTACGGGGACGAGGTGGAATTCGGCACTTTTCTCCTTCCTGTTTGTTTTCCAAGATGCTTTTGAACAGTAACTGAGATCTTCATTAAATGGCAGAAATCCAATCACATGATTTTAAAAATATCCTTCATACATTTACAGGTTCTCCAGTTGCCACGCATTCTTTCAGCAGTCACACTACGTCAGGCAAGGAACCGGATACAGGGTACTCAAGGGAAATTCCAGTACGCACAGCCACGGCTCTATGGAGAAAAGTAAGTGAAGGGAGACGTGGCCCGGGCTGGGGTAGGGCAGGGAGCTGCAGGACTCTGACGTGACCGCTGGGATGCACACGCCAGGGAATGTGGGAAATTCCCAGCGAGAAACGA
>RJWT010043093.1:0-12020 GCA_004365215.1 Cuniculus paca | reverse complement strand
TATTGGGGGACTGTAATTAGGAATTGCATATGAATAAAAAATAAAAATTTTATATACTTACTCCTGACACCCAGGGATTTAAAGCTACAAGTATCATCCCTGTATTAGAAGTTACTAGTAGGTGATATAGAAATATTAACAAACATGTCAGTCTCTATACCTTTGCCATTTAAAGATAAGCAGGAGAGAGGATCAGCAGTAAGAAAACACAAATGGAGAGAGTTTATGGTAACAGAAATAAAGAAAGGGCATGATGGTAGTGAATGAATAGGGGTGCAGCCCCTGGCTGTGGGATACACTGGTTCAAAGGATGGGTCTTTGTCCAGGAAAATTACTCTTAATACTGAATATCTTTCTTGCCCTGTCTATTGTGCTATGTGCTCTTTGATCAGATTTACTGCTATTTAATTCATTAAATTCCACAAGTATTTATTGAGTTTCTGCATAAGCCAGGCTGTACTTTGACACCTTGAAGTCTTCAAAAATGAATGTTACAGTCAATTAGAACAGCTAAAATGTGATTCAGAGTTGAACACAAATTATAAATACAGGAAAAAATCATCTTTGGAAGTTGGTGTGGGTGCTGTCACTCCTTTGTGTCAACCAGGTTATCAGCAGGAAACAGAATCTAATTCAGATGTTTCAAAAAACTCTAATAAATGAGCTACAAAGAGAGGTAGAGTTTCAAAGGAACGCACAAGGAATGCTAAGGTTACAGTGACCAGAAATCACAGGAAGCTGTTAGCACCTTGGCCCCAAAGGAAGCACGAGGGTAAGTATGCTCCTAAAGTCCAGTGAGAGACAGAAGGATGGGAGAGGCATGCTCTATGGGAGATGTAACTATGAAGAAAAGCAGCCATTGCCTTGAAAAAAATAGGGAGCAGGAAATAGGGAGTAAGAAAAAATTATCCCCAACTGCCTCTTTCCACCTTCTGACCTCTTGTTGCAGTGTGGTAGTGGCCAAACCATATTTGACATCAGTTATTGTGGGATGCTGAATAATACAGTCTATGAGATGATGCATCCTCCTGGGACACAGATTAAGGCAGGTTAGAGCAGAAAAGAGATCGAAGAATGAGGGAGCAGAGACCTTTTATTGAAAGTATCAAAGTCTTTTTACAACTCACATAATGATGTAAGACTTGACGAACAACAACGTAGCTAATATCAGGGTAGGACATTCTTAGGGCTGTGAATAGACTGAAAAAAAAAAGCCAAGGAAGTGGAAAAATGAAAGATAATAACTTAGTAGCTGAAAGATATGTCGTGTGTGTCAGACAAATGTTCTTAAGAAGGAATGGGGAGGATCATTAGATGCCTACCTGGGTGTCTTGCCCTATGGTTGGTAGTCAAGTAGTCTTGATTTATAAGGAAAAGTATATGAGAACAATCAATCTGCCATCAGGAAGGAGAGTTTAGAAGTGGTTGAGAGTTTTTCCAGAGAAACCAGCCAGAAGAGTTTCACAGTAACAAAGGTAAGCACCCAAATTGGTTTGGAAGTAGTGGGGGAAAAACAAGAAATTATAGTTCAGGAACCAACGGCATTTAGCAATTAGTTAAAGGAGGAGATGGAAAAACTTTTAACTTAGGCAATACAGGAAAGAAGTCATCATGAAATGAAACAATAAAGCAGAGGTGAATTCATTTCCAGTTACTTGTGCTTGAGACAGGAGGAATTGTGACTGGATCACAGCCTGAAGTTGCATACTTTTGGGAACTCAACTGCACACAGGTGGTAGCTGCCTTAAAGTAAAAACAGTTTCCAAGAATGGAAAATAGTAATGGCTTTCTTAGTGGAAATTTGGCAAATCATATCTCAGTAATGTGATTATTTAAAGGAATCAATATGAGATGTAGGAAAGGGATGTTTTGAGGTAGAAGGCAGAGAAAAAAATGCCAACCCATTAGAGACTATGAAAAAAGGCATTTTCAAGGTAAAACATTTCTTAAAAGAACCAGGACTGAGAAAGAAGGAACAATTAGGCAACTGATCATTTCCAAGATTTTGATGGTAAAGGAGCCATATTAGAAGAAATCCATGTGCAGGCAAGAACCAGTGGAAGGAACAGGGTTTGTTTCTCTTATACAGGGACCTGAACCATCTTAGAAAAGAGGGAAAGAAATCCTCTTATTCTATTTTTCTGCCTGTTTTTGTGTAAATGATACATAGTATTAATTGTCAATAGAATTTAGTAACAGTATACCAAGAGTCTATAGGAAGGAAATACTACTTTTTAGAAGTTATCTGATGAATAATTAAATTGCCGTAATGTAGCCATGCTTAAAGCAAAAATCTTAAATTATTTTTTTCTGTTGAAAGCTTAAAAGAAGAGTTTAAGTAACATTGGTGGTGCATTTATCTTGTACATGTTTAGATTATTTCCTTAGTCTAAAATATTAAGCATTTTGAAAGACAACTTACTACTAATTGAGCATGATTTTTACCTTTGTGGATCTTGAAGAGTGTCCACTGTTTCTAGTAATTGTATTCCTCAATCAGGTAGTAGGTGCCTAAAATTTATATATAAATATAGATACAAATGATATAGATATAGTCTTGGAAGTCTTCCATAGTGAAAATATTGTGGCATACATATTTTTTCTGAAGTTTTCCACAGTGAAAATATTGCTTTTGGATCACTTAATTAAGTTGCATTTTATATTATTATGCTGAAAAACAGATTTTAATTAAAAGTGTGATGTTGCTATTTCTGGTTATTGATAAGCTGCACTTCTCTACCATTTTGCAATTAGTCAATCACATGACTAGCTTTGCATAATGGAAAATAAGTAGGAGGGACACATTTTAAATATGGTGTATAATTCCTTATGCTCCATTCAGTTCCACTGGTAAATCCTTGTTAGTATCATGACAGAGTGAAGACTTAGTCACCCAAATCTCTGAGACACCTCAAGAAACATAGTATTTCTCAGACAAACTGTGCTTTCCATGAGACATGTGCAATAAACAGGCTTTGTCAATATAAGCAAAGGTCACCAGACCTCTTCTGTAAAGGAAATGCTGGTACTTGGGGTGTTTGTAGATAGCATTATCTCTGTGACAACTCCTCAACACTATCATTGTAACTATTTTAGTGCAGAAGCAGTCATAGCAAACAAGAGAACAAATGGGCACTTCTGTGTTCCAGTAAACCTTTATTTATGAAAGCAGACCACAGTCAGGTTTAGTCCATGGGCCGCAGCTTATTGTTCATAGTTTCTACACACGTTGAGGTTTTTTCAAAAGCACAACCCAGATTACGCTGTCTAATATAACTACTACTGTACATCCAAAGGGGATTTGTTTGAGAAACAAAAAGATACAGTAGTAGTGTATTATAGTTATCTATCACAATACTTATTAAAATAGGGTCGTGGAAGATTGATTTGGGTTGAGATCTTTAATGTGAGTCACATCAGGAATCAATGAAATAGTGTCAAAAAATCTACCAGGGACAATTATTTAAGAAAAAGTTGGTCACTTAGAAATTTTCTCAAGATTAAATGCAGAAGGAAAAAAAAATACCAAAAGATATTCTCTCTAACACCTGTAGTAATAACCAGAAAACTTGCCCAGGGAGCAAGTTTTATCTAAGCAAGAATCTGCGAGATGTTTCCTGACATTTTCTCTGTAACTTACACCCCAACACAAATAATAATTAAGTTTAAATTATAATTGTAGAGATTTAGGATGAAGTAAAACATAAGTTCCAGGGCTACTAGTAATTTTCTGTTTCTTGAATTTTGGTGCTGGTAAACAGATGTGCTGTTTTATGGAAAAGCATCCAGCTGTATACCTAAGTGCATGTGTCCTTCATTTATGTTCTACTTAAATTAAAAATTTTAATTATTTAAAGAATTGTAGTGAAGTAAAGGAAATTGGTCTTAAATGCTATTAATAAATACACGATTTGGGTATAAGTGTGATTTGATTTGTCAGTTAAGTTCGGCTTTCTATGGTAAAGTCCATGGCTTTGTTAATAATGCTGCATTGGGATTTTGATCCTAAATTACCTTATTTTTCTAAAAAAAAGTTTATTTTGAGGTTAAACTTCACAACATGTGGATATCTTTTTGATGAAAAAGTGCCCCAATTTCTCTTCCAATGAGCATCAAGGTGCATGTAAGCCAAACTTACTGCATCCCTCAGACTTCCTGTCACCAAGGCAAAGGGTATCTTCCTTTCTTCCAGCCTTTATTTCTTATCTCCCTTCTGTCATTCATTTTGCTGGTTTCCTGCCTCATGCAAACTGAAGCCTGAGCCAAGGATTCCTTAGAGGAGCTGAGAGGGTCTTATTCGCCCGAATCAAAATCCCTGGCAAACAAATCCTTGAAGCTTTATGAAAAAGCCAAGGAACTGGCAAGCACAAAAGGTAGTCTGGCAGGAAAAATATCCATCCAATTCCCTGACCTATAAACAGATCGAATCCAGATGAAATGCTGTAGAATGGAAAATTATCAGGTGTCTGCAATGGAGTGAAAATTTATAATTAAAATAAAAGATGTGTTAAAAATTTTACAATGCTTTTTAAAATTATTTTTCTAATGAGGGAAGAGAATTAAAATTTAGTATGAATATGCTTAATTCATTATTTTGAGCTTTTTTGGTCTTATTATTTCATTGTTTTCATTTTTCAACTTGATTTTATTAACTATATTGGACAATTATATTTTCTTTGTCAGTCATCTTTATTAAGATTGCCTTTCTAAGATAATGAATTATCTCCTTTTAGTACAAACTTTGGCTTAATATTTTAATAGCACAAATGAATATGATTGCTATATTTAAGATAAAAGGTATATTGTTGTCAAATTTTAAAATATGTTTTTACTTTCAATAATAAACTGTATTGGATTTGTCATGTATTATATGAACATAGCATGGGAGCTTACACAGTATTTTTGTAGATTTATTCTCTCATATGAAAGTATTTTCTAGCTGCTGTTTCATTAACAAATGCAACCACAACAGTAATGTTACAGAGTTTGACATTTTTAAAAAGCACAGTCTGAGGTTTCAGGTGCAATAGGGAAATGTGGACTACAAACTGGGTCCAATAGAACTGAAATTTCTATCTCTATTGCAATCAAACACAGTGAACTCACATCTTAGTGAATGCAAAACCGAAAGGCACAACCAGGAGGTAAAGAGTGAAGAAAGATTTATTACCTTCAGCAGGTATGGAGCACACTAGAATTATTTCCAAAGCAGTGCTCTGCCCGAGGAAAGGAAGGGAATTTTATTCCAGGAGCTTATTCATATTCATATGTGAAAGCACATTAACGGGAGGCATATTTCTGAACATTCTCGGTTTAAGATCATCACAGTTGAAAAAGGAAAGGTAGTAGACATATTTCCAGACATGCTTATCTCAAGGTCATAGATCATGTTTGGGAAGACAGTAGACAGGAATGCTTCTGGGCATGCTCAATTCATTATTATAATGAGGCACATTCACTTGAGTTGGCTTAAAACCATGAGTTATGGTGGCTTAAGGACATTGGTTGATTCTACAAATTTTTCCAAAGATGTTTAGGTAAAACAGAAACAAAGGACAGCTCTGAAAGTACATCAGTGTAGGAGTTTGCACTTGTTGTAGTCAAGATTTACAGGGAAAGAATTTAATACAGAACACATAATTTACAGGATTATTTTATAATATTCACCACAAAAAATCAAATGCAGAAGAGTACAGAAGATCCGTCCATACACTGGAGACCCCCGTAATCCAGGGAAGGGTCTGGATATCATGGTAGTGTCCTGCATGAGTCCAGATGAAGACCTAGAGCCCATGACAATGTCTCATGCAAGTCTGTGTCAACGATCTGCACTAGGAAGCCCAAAGGTGAAAGCTAGAAAGTCTACACCAGTGGAATGAAGTATTTATGCCAATAGGCTGAGGAATCTGCATCGGAGTCAGGAAGCAATGTTCAAAGTAAGTACCAGAGTGCCCCCAACGAGAATCACAGCCATCCTTAGCAATAGCGAGGACCCGAGCTCCTCCAGTGATGAGAACAGCTGAGCTGATATCAGGAAAACCAGTGTGACAAGTTTCTCCAAGAGAATCAACAGCACGCCATGTTCCCCTCCAGTTCTCTTTTTATGCTTTTGGCTACTATCCTCAGATATGCCTTCCACACCCAGCACCATGGTGACTTAGTTCAGCTAGGTGTTACAAGTTTACCATTAGTTAATACACCACAGCCCTACACATTCTACTCTTACATAGTTATTATCTGGAAAAACTAGTAAAGTAGGCAATGAAAAATGATAATTTCTCTTCTCTTTCAAAAACATTATCTCATTAAGTTGTGCAACAGTCTTATTGGAGGATTATTGCATCTGACCCCTACTTTAAGGAATAATCCTAGTATTTTAGTGGTTTATAACCACAAGCAGTTACCAAGTATGTCAGCCATTATGAACTGACACATTTCAATGTTTCTGCTCTTTTTGGAATTCAAGTTCAAGGAGTAGGTACTATTTGGTACAGATATTACAGAGAAGTGAGGAAAAACAAAGAGACTGAGTCACACTTCTGTTCCAATATGGCCTATTCTGCCTCTGCTCATCTCTACTGGCCACAGCAAGGCACCTAGTGGAGCCTGACAACAAAGCAGGGACCCATAGTCTGTCCAGAGGAATCTTTCAAAGGCATTTGTCATTGCAGAGGAAAAATAAAGCTGAGTAATGGCAAAAATATAGTATGTTTCAATGACATTGTCAATCAGGGGTTATGCAATGGAGTAATGGTGTTTTCTTGAAAACTCTTAACTCAAATAATGGTGGTAGTTGATGCCCTAATCATATAATATAGTCTAAAATGAAGAAAGAAAACAGCTGTAAAATTCAAAGCCATGCAAAAAAAACAATTTAAAAACTGTATCCGCATGCATTGGAATGTGATATTTTGAAAGGGGTGTCATACAAGCTAACCTTCCACATGTGTGATGTATTGACGAACTTATTTGTGAATCTATTAAGATCAAAGGAGACATACACCTATATGTAAACTGGTGAAAAGTGTTCTTCCTACAGTTGAAGAACAAGTAGTTTCAGAGTTTAAAATGCAATGTGATTAGCTTTTAAATTGGGTTAAAAAAAGTTAAGTTGCAGATAAATTGAGTTACTAGAGTAGTTTTACTTTAAGAAACTGAATTAAGGGCTTTGAAATTAATTTAGTTTTGAACAGAATATGGTTGGTGTGAATTTTGTTTATTAATTTATCTTTGGACTAATTCTTTTGAGTAAAAACAGAGCAATTTTTAAAACTTTGTTTTTTGTATTCACACCCCTGCATCAACTTTTCTCTATAATAAACATGAATAATAGAGCACTTTCAGGTGGAAGTCCCATCTGCATACACATCCACTTCTGCAAATGACACATGTGTGCATGGGCTCTCACTGCAGTAGGCATTAACTTTTTAATCCAATCACTTGGTTAAGATATTTAATTCATTTTAATCTTTATTATATATTTTTGATTAATGATGGAAATATTCCAATTATAGGTAGAAAATTCCATCCTAATTAATGGGAAAAATTCCAGACAATTTTATGTATCTATTGTTTTACTTTAAAAATATTTAGAAGTAGGAAAAAACTAAATAATTCTCTTTGAAGGTTAAATTGTAAATAATTTTTTTTTTTAAATTTTGGCACCAGGGATCAAACCCATGACCTCGCACTTACCAGGCAAGCACTTAAGACACTGTGCTAAATTCCCAACCCTCATTAATAATTTTGAAGGGAGCCTAATACTTTAAAAATACACAGGCTAGGAACACAGGTTTTCAAACAAACAGGTTTGTTTCTTTTCTAATCTTGCGCCTTTAACTGTTCATATTTGTGTTCAGGGAAGTTTTCACAACCTTTTTTTTAGATTTTGATTCCTCATTTGAAAAAAATAGGATAATAATAAATTTGCTCAGATCATTAAATACTCATTTGCCTAGCAGGTAGTTTTGCTTATTGAATCATAGTTATTCTATTATTTTCCATTTAATAAAATACATGATACTCCAAAACATGTATAAGTAACATAGAATCACTAGTATACATACACATGTGAGATATTTAAAGATACTTTGAATATGTAAATGAAAGGATATTAAATTTGAAGAACTGCTTTATCCTGAATACTTCACTAGTCATTGGAAATACACATATATGTAAACTGCAGACAATCCCTAATCTGATGGTAAAGATTTCAGGAATTGCAATGCTTTTTAGAGAGACTACTTAATAGAGTACTGCAGTGCATTGATTTAACAGTTTTGGATGGTCAGAGGATCATACCATACAGAGCTCTGAGATGGTGCTAGTCTACAAATAAGACTTTTGCTCACTGTAAGACTCCTATGTGGAAATGAGTCACTGAGCCAAGGTGTATGTAAAGCATATGCTTCAATTTGGTTTTATTTTACAGCTTCAGCTAAGTGCAAGGTGACTGCTACTACAGTAGTAGTTAATGCAGTATAGTACTATAATACTAATATAATCCAGTGGAGCTGCTATGTATTCCTATGTAAAAGTTTACCTTAACTGATGTAGCTTAAAGAAATAATAAACATTTATTATTTATTATTATTATTACTCACAGCTTCTGTGAGTCAATGATAATTGGAACAGCTTATCTGATTCAGAGTATTTCATGAGTTTTTGTCTGGATGCCAGCTAGAGCTGAAGTGACCTGAAGGTGTGGCTATAACTGGGGAATCCATTTGCTAGATTGTGCTTTCCTGTGTGTAGCAAGTTCCATGGGTTGTTGGAGGGAGGATTCAGTTTCTTGCCGTGGGTTCTACCCCAGTGTGGGGCTTGAATGTCTTCACATTGATGTCAGCTGGCTTCCCCCAGTAGAATGGTAGAAGCCATGTAGTCCTTTATGATCCAATCTCATGAGTCATACTGCTCCAAGTAAGCAATTCTCATGGTTTTACAGGTCAGCCATATTCAATCCAGGAGGAAAATAACTATGAATAACAGGAACCAAAAAAAATCTTAGGTCCATTTTAGTACATGGTAAGAATTATATATGCTTGATGTCCTGAGATTAATTGGAAAGATTTGGAAGTATACAATTTCTATTTATTGAAAAAGCCACCATTATCATTTTTATGTAACTTTGTTTAAAATTACACAATATAAGTGTAGGGTAGAAAGAAAATCTGAATTTGATAAAACTTTTAAAAATGAACCTTTTAGGTTATTGTTAATAAGAAACTTGAACCTTTAGTTGATAAAACCACTATCTTTAAGAAATTTGTTTTATGCTTGAAATGGTTACAGAAAAGACTTTTTATGACTATCTCTTCAAATTCTTCATAAACATGTTCAGTGAAAATTGCATTCATGTAAGTGGATATTAAAGTAATCAAAATCATTTTTATAATCATTTAAAATTCATATCAAATTATGTTTAAAATTGCAATTGCTCTTTCTTTCAATTTATTGTGAAATGTGAATAGATTTAGAATCTAATTGATTTTTTCTTGTCAAGTGTTTCAAGATAATAATGAAACTCTAATTTGCTAAAGACCACAGTCTTATTTAGTAATTCCTCAGGGCTAGCTGCCTTCTATGAGTTCTAACCACGTCACAGACACCAGCAGTGACTCTGGCCAACTAGGTACTTATTTGCTCCACTTATCCCCACAACTGCTTTCGACTCACGTCTATTGCAAATATATAATTCATTCGCACCCCCTCAGTAACATGCAATCATGTATTGACTGATGATATTTCAAGACTCCATATACCATGGAAGTCCCTCAGTCTTATAATAGAGTTGAAAAAGTACTATTATTAACAATATATCTGTGGTAAAATCATGGCACAACACACTCTTCAGGTGCACACACAAACCTACCGTGCTCTCAGTTATACAAAAGTGTAGCACATACAATTAAGTGTCGCACTTAATGCCTGACAATGGTAATAAATGACTAAGTTACTGGTTTATGTACTTACTATAGTTTACCTTTACCATTATTTTAGAGTATATTTCTACTTATGTAAAAATAAAAAAGTGTACTGTGACATAGTGCGTATGTCATGTTACCTTGGTAGTAGCTCTGAATATTTTATATTTACTAAATCTCTTGAGTGCTTCAAGATGTCACATCAAGGAATTGACCTACACCATTTAGTTTTGTGTGAGTACATTCTGTGATTTTAAACAGTGAGAAAATCACCTAATAGTACATTTATCAGAACATGTCCTAGTCACTAAGTGAGGCATGACTGTAGTTTAAGAGTATGCTAAACACATTTCATCCTGGAATCATTCAGAAAGCATTTCAAATTTTCAGTAGTATTTACTCATATGCACTTTAAGAATGAACTTGTGTTCAATAGTGAAATGTGTCATTTTGTTTATTTGCAGACATATTAAGACATACTTCATGAAAACGTTTCATGCAGTGTTTCTCTAAGTTGACTGATTATGAAACTCATTTGGGAAAATTTATGTGACAGATTTTAAAATAATGATAATCAGATATTGTCAGTGATGATTCCTGTAGTAACCATTTTCTACTTTCCAATTTTAATTGAAAAGACCAAGATAACTGCAGGAAAATATGGAAGCACCAATCATGACATGAAGTTACTCATATTTACTGGCACTCTGCATTTCTCTTTGCCACCTCTCCTTATGGGCAGACCCAGGTTTATTTTCTTGTACAAGAAAAGCAGAGCATTACTCAGTGGAAATGTCCATAGGATCAATTATCATTTATAACTTTTAGTATGTTAATATGCTTCTTTCCATTAAATTATAAAGTTGTTTTGTTTTTTGAGTTTTCTTTTTTCCTAATTGTGTTTCCCTTTTACCCTGGCTGCAAGGAAGCATGGGAGAAAAGTTATTGGTTTGCCATAGAAATACTAATTTTGATAGCTATTATGTCCTTTTTCTCCTTTCTTGTGACTTTTTATCCAGTGTATAATTTTACAATAATAGTATAAGCCACACTAAGTAACATTGGCAGAAATATAACACTTTCTATAAAATTAATTTTAATATTAAAATAATAATTCCTGTAATTATAACTATATATTATCATTTATGAGTGGAATCAGTAGAATATATATACACATACATATGACATAGATATATACATACCCATGCATGTATGGCAAAAGTAACATTAAGTTCATTTATAAATTTAAAGTATTTGTAATAAAGATGATACAAACATTTGCTGAGCACCTACTTTGCATTAGGATCTGAAGGAAATCTAAAAAGAATAAAGTGACCCTCCATAGGAGCTGACAAAAAACAGTGATAATTAGGACAAATTTAAGTAACTTCAAGTAACAGACCATCACGTCTTGGGTAAAAGAGGGTCTGTTTATTGGCTAACTTGAGAGAGTTAATTTGTTAATTATTTCTTGATAGACTGTATATATAAACCAGAGGTATCTCTATGTGGGTCTACAGCATAAAGTAGATTCCTCAAATGGTGAGTGACAGGGTGGACTGCTCTTTACTTTGACTCTGCCACTGAAGAGCTGTTGTGTATCCCTCAGCAAGGTCCCTTGGCCTTTGGAGCCATAGTTTCCCCATCAATCAAATGGAGATGGAGACCACATGTAACCTTTAGGACTATTATAATGACTAATGGAAGACTTTATACAGAAAAGTGGAAGCATCAATACAGACATTAATTATTGATATTGATAGATAGATAGATAGATAGAGGCCTTTGACATCTTCCAATGTAATCCATAACTCTCCTGTAACAGATATCCCCAAAAAAGATATTGTCCCTATTATTTTGCTAAATCACAGAGATTTGGGAAAGCATGTGAACCTCTCAATATTTAGAATAGTTCTAAGACTCTGAGCACAATTTTCTCATGATTCCTTTTCTTTGCTAATTACCAGCCACTACACCTATGCCTAAAGGTATTATAGTCTCATGACCTAAAATTGAAAATTCTAAATTAGTAAAACCTGAGTTTACACTGCCATAGAAATCTGGCATGTATTTTATTCTTATTTAAAATTTGGATCT
>RJWT010043092.1:0-12017 GCA_004365215.1 Cuniculus paca | reverse complement strand
CTGATTAGTTTTGTTTTATTCTGATTTGTTTGATTTTATTATACTTGAGGGCATGGACAACTATTTTAAAGATAACAAAATATATAATTGCAGCCATCGAGGATGTCCAATTATCTTGTTTAGAAACCCTGTATGGCTTTCATTGTTTGTTTTGATTGATTTTACTCTATTCTGTGTGGTTTGTCTGTCTTAAACTATTCTGTGTGGTTTGTCTGTCTTAAACTATTCTGTGTAATATGTCTGAAGGTGTAGGCAACTATTCTGAAGATAACAAATATTATGGTAGTCAACGCTGTTTTACTAGTATCTTGAAATTCTGTATTGCTTACATTGTTCTGCTTTGTTTGTTTTGTTTTGTTTTGTTTCTACTGTTTTAGTTTGTTGTATTTTGTTTGATTTTACTTATCCCTGATGGTATGGGCAGGTATATTGCAGATAACAAGAGGCATTAAGTTAGCCTTATTGATTGCTTTTTACCCTGTTTGAAAGTCATGTACCATGTTCATTGCTTTGTTTTGATTGACTTTACTCTGTTTTGTTTTGTTTGGTTGTATTCTTTTCAAAATAAAAAAGATAAAAAATTTAAAAAAATAACTACATTGTTACCTGACTTTCTTCATTCATATTGTTTTGATACTTTGGTTAAATTACATGGGAATGATCTGACATCAAAGAGATACGTTTTGGTACAGAAAGGCACACTTAACAGCTTTTTCAGATAGTTTTAGGCAGTATCCTTTAACACCATACCAAACCTCAATGAGAAGTTTCTAGAAAGTCATTTATAATGTAGAACCTAATACTGTATCAGTAAGCAGTTTGTCCTATGTTATCAAAATGTATGGGTTTAGCCTATACATTGAATGAATCTTTTATCCATACGAAATTTTGTCACATTAATCAATGGTCATTTGGAATGCTATATTGCATTAGACAAGTCTTCAAAATTAAAACAAAACATTATAGAATATCAAAAAACTCCCTTTTTACTTTCACCACTAATCCCATAAAAGAACTCTTAATGTTGGGAAGCTATTGAACTCCCAGTGGCAAATAAAAATTTTCCAAATGTCTAATTTTAGCTTAAAATATTGAATTCCATCCTTAGCAGGAAATGTTATTTTCCTTGAAGTGACTGACTTACTTTGTTCATTTCTGAGAAAATATCTAAAAACATACTCATGTCTGAATAGCATAGTCTCTCTGTTGTTGTCCTTTCAAGTAGAAATAACTTTGCATGAGAGGAAAATGAGATAGCTAGTACAGTTCAAATTGAAATGATTCCAAAAGTATTCACCGTGTAAAACTCATTGTATTTAAATTTCCTTCAGGTGTATTTCCCATTTCCATACATAGTATAGTTTTAAAAGGTTCACTTATAAAACAATATTCAATTAAATTAAAAATTTTTACTGCTTCATCCAGAATATCCATAAACCAACATGGTGAAAAATATTACAGATACAGTAACGTTAGTGTTAAAGTAGGTTTGACCTCACAGATATCCTGGAAATTAACCTGAAAGTCCAAGGATCATACTTTGAGAACAAAGACAGAAACACTATCAACAGATTACTCATTTTTCTGAAACACCTAGAAACCTGTTACTATTCAACACAGGAATAGTTCTTCATCTTTTAAGTAGAAATCAATAAATATAACATTTTTTCACCTTCCCATTCCCTGCCTCACCCTGCCCCTTGTTCTTGTCATTATTATGTTCCTTTGGGGAGAGTATGTGAAACTTAAATATGTTCAATAATTATCTTTTAGCAAGAGTTATTAAAAGTCATTGAGTCCCTTGGATCATATAATGTGGCACATTTACCTCCATTTAACTTACTCAGAAATAAAAACTCAATTATCATTAAGACGTATGCCCTAAAGAAGTATAAATGTGTTAAAGTGGAAGGAGTATTTTCTGTTTTTAGACACTTTTAAACATTTTAACATGTTGAAGAATATATTTAACATTTTTTTATTAGACATCGTGTTGGTCAAACTAATGGAGCCTGTGAGTCTAAGTGGGAGCTATCATTCCCACATTCACAAGTTTTCCCAGATGCCTCGGGAAGCAATGTAATTTTGATCTCTGCCTTAATGAGTAGATTGATCACAGAAATCAACCATCTTGAGACACTCTAGAAGGAAAGGAAACTTGGGCATGGGGCACGGGGACAGGAGATAAGAGTGTGACTACAACTATCCTAAATAAACTGGAATGTGTGCTCAACCTGCGCTGACGACTACCTTTAATGGGACTGTTTTCCACAACTGTTACTCAGAAACTTCAACATTAAGCTCATAGAACTGAATCAAAAGAATGTCTGGGGCATGAAGAAATTAAATTTTGACTATAAGCATCTGTCTCTGCAAGGAAAAAAAATAACTGTTTTCACAATTTAGTAACTGTCATTTTCAAAATACCCAGTAGTTGCTCTTAATTTTTATGCTTTCTAAATGTAAAATCTTTTCTTTCTCTTATTGTGTACTCCTTGGTGTTCTTTATTAAATTCCTTCCTCCATGGAATAGCAAACACTTTTTTCAACTGGAAATGAAAGGACATTGCAGGCTACTGTGGGTTGTTCTCTTTGATTTCTTCTCAGGCGTGAGTTACAAATTAATTTAACTTCATAGACCTCCCTTTTTCTGTTTATACAGTCTCCATTTCAAGCTAAACTGCTATTCACCCACTGCCTCCTCAGACTTCCTTTCTCTTTGTTTCAGCAGGGACCATGTGTCTTCCCTTACCAGCAGGTATATACCATAATGTATGCTCTGTGTGAAAAATTTCATGAGACTACCCCTAACTTTTCTTTTAGATTCTTAATTGGAAAAATATGGCCATATCAGTCTGATCATAATAATAAGAATTTATTTAATACAAAATTGAAAAATCCCATCTGGCTATAAGGCAAGGAGCTCTTCACATAGATGGAGAAGGGATTCATTTCTCAGGAGCTATTATTCGTCACTCTGTGATTCTATCATTTTCTTTCCTCATTTACACCAATTCAGTACTAAAAATGACACTCCCTTTCTGTAAATATTCCTACATCTGTTCATATTTCCTCTTTCTTTTTCCATGCACTCACACATAATGCTATTTGTAGTTAGAATTTAGAGGAAAAGAGAGAGAGAGCATCTATTCTTATCACTAGCGTATGGCTCTATCTCTTCTGTCTCACAAGGAAATTTTGGTCTAACAGCTTCGTTTTGTAGCAGCTCTAAAGGAAGTTAGTTTTCATTTTTAGAATGATTTTTGAAACATTTTTCAGGTGATAGAAATCTAGAAAACAAATGTTTCATTATAATCTATCAAAGTTAGAGGATGTAAAAATCGTGTGTGTGTGCATATTATACGAACACAGAAACATTTTAAAAGTGTCCAGAAAAATAATGAGTTTTAATTCTAGCTCTTGAAAATAATAATAAGACAAAGTATTTCAATTATTTCCTATTTAGTCAAGATCGAATGAAGGTGTGTCCATAGCTTACAACTTCATGTCTTCTTTATGCCCGATGAATTAATTGATATCAAACAAGACCAAAGAGGAAAGCAAGCTGCCAGTCTTTTCACTATTTTCTTCTGCCGTTTGCATCCATGGATTGTACCTGTGCTTTCTACACGCCCTCAGGGAGCTTCCTGTCTGTGTGTGAGTCAGGGAAGACTTACTAGACCCTTTAGTCCACTCACTCAGGGTGGTTGAATGTTACATTCCTAGTAAATGTAGACTGTGTTGGCCCCAATAAGTTCCTGAGAAAAGATAGACTCTTCTTTCCAATAAATATTCATTCCTCTATAGGGAGGACAATCACAGGTACATTATTTTTCCCCTTCACCTTTTGGGAAATGGTAAACTTTCAGGAATGGTAGGTAAGAAGAGATCATGCAGTTACTTTCTAACATTACTCGAGACTAAGGGTGACAATTGGAAAAAAACTACATTTTCCCCAAAGGGAGATCATTGGTGACATTAGAATAGTGGACATGCAATTTTCAGTTAGGACTCCTGGACTATTTTGATGTCCCCCAAAATAGCATTGAGAGACAAAATTATTTTTAACAAAGTTAAAGTCAAAGAAAGTTATAATTTCTCTGACAAACTCTAACTCTCAAACACTGGGATTATAAAGAAAAGGCTGGTGCTGAATGCAGTAAAATAATAAACAGGGTTCTTGTTAGCAAAAAGATTTAAGAAGGTTGACCCAGTCTGACTTCTTTTAAGAGATAAGGAAACTAAGGATTTTAGAGGATTAAGATGAATTGCTAAGGGCTACTGAAGACGAAACACTGGAAGTCTTATCTATTTTCTGACTCCTATTTCTAAGCCAGTGGCTCCTGCACTATATCACACAGCAAAAGAAATGATGTTGAAGAAAAGGTAAAGCTTACCAAAGAAGAGACAGTAGCAGGTAACTCTGGCTTTTCTTAGATATGAAAGGGAAATGTAGACACTACATAGATTATGTATAACTAGCTACCAGTGAATGAGTAAGAACTTAGATACTCAGAATCAAAATTTGGTAATTTATTAGCAGAGAAATAATCTTGACAAGAGAACCAAATTATTTATAAGACTGGAAGACACTCTAAAATGTGAAAGTAATTAAAAGATTTATAGAGAACTTCAGAGTTCTAGGCGTTGTACTCATAATGTCAAATTTAACCCTCACAACCACACTTCAGGATACATGTTTGCATTAATTTCATTTTGCAAGATAAATGAAGATTTTGATCAAATAACTTGCTCCTAACTGTGAAACCAGTAAATGATGAAACCAAGATTTATGCTTAGTCTTGTATGAAGTCCATGCTTCTAATGATTTATAATTTAAAAAAATCACATTGAGAATTTAATCATGAGCTGAGTATTAGCTTAGACCATGGAAATGGACAGTGGTAGTTCATATGCAGATACTTTCATATAACCCAAGTTAAATCTGAGATAATTTCTAGAAAATATGAACTTCATGGGGCTTAACTATAATATGATCATATTACAGCTAGAAGCATAGGAACCCATTTAATTCATTTTAATTCTTGAAACTAAGATTGCACAAATCACAGCTTGTTAGGAGAAATAATTTTATTTAAAACTAGCCTTTTATTTTTATTTATTTACTTTTTTGGTACCAGGAATCCAGCTCAGGTCTTCATGCTTGCCAATGAGCTGTATCTGCAGCCCATAAAACTAGCTTTTTGAAAGCAAACTATGGAAAAATTCTTCAATACAGTGAAAAATGACATGAGACAAAATACCATGTAAATAAATACATTAATCTGATTTGCTTCTCACCTCATTTGTTTTCCTGTGTGTGTATATGTTAGGATATCCATTGCTTTAAAACCTTCAGAGTTCCCCTCAAATCAACAAGTTAGTAGAATCCAGTTTAAGTCCTAAACCATAGCACTCAAGACTCCGTCTGGTGAGTTTAACTTCCCATCCTCCTTCTCAGCCACATTCATCATCTATTGGGTTCTTCCCTTATGATCTAGAAGAGTAATCATCTACAAAAATTTTTCAACTTTTCCACCTAGATGTGATTAATTCCTTGTTTGCACTCATTTGGAACTAGATGCATCTACCTCAATTTATACTTCCATGTCAAATGTTAGTCATAGACCACATGAATGAAAAACTAGCTGGTCTGATAATAAATCGAAAAGCAGACAATGTGTCTTCACTGTTACCACCTACAGATCATCGTTCTGTATAAATTATAAAACCAGATAATATTAATGTTTGTAGACATATTCCTTTTCTTGTATTGTGCTGCACTGTACTTTGCTGATACTACAATTTTTCACAAATTGAAAGCTTGTGGTACGCCATATCAGGCAAGTCTGTCTGCACCATTTTTCCAATAGCATGAAGTAACTTTGTGTCACAGTTTGATGATTCTTGCAATATTTCAAACTTTTTCACTATAATTATGTATGTTGTTCTTATCTGTAGTCAGTGGTCCTTGATGCTACTATTGCCATTATATTCGGGAGCTACAAATCATGCCTATAAAAGATGACAAGCTTAAATTAGTAAATGTAGGTTGAGACAGCTCCACCAGCTGGTCACTTCCCCCTCCCGTTTCCCAAGTCTCTCTATTCCATGAGACACAATATGGAAACTAGGCCAATCATTAGTAAGTATACAACAATCTCTAGCATGTCCTTCACTTTAAATCAGAAGCTACAAATTATTAAGCCCAGCAAAGGTGTGCCAAAGGCCAAGGTAGCCTCAAAAAAGCCTCTTGTTCCAGTTAGCCAAATTGTGAATGCAAAGGGAACATCTTTGTGAAGAGTGCTCCTCCGGTGAACACACACGGTAAGAAAGCAAAGCATTCCTACTACTGACACAGAAAGTTTCAGTGCTCTCAATAGAAGACCAAAGCAGCTATAACACTCCTTTCACCTAAATCCTAATCCAGAAAAAAGACCTAATTCTTTTTTATTCTATGAGAGCTAAGAAAGGTAAAGAAGTTGCAGAAGAAAAGTTGGCAATCAGAGATTTATTCGTGAGATCTAAGGACAGAAGTCAGCTCCATGTTATAAAAGTGTAAGATGAAGCAACAAGTGTTGATACATAGGTGCAGCAAGTTACACAGAATATCCACCAAGAAAATAGTGGCTGCACTAAATATCTGACGTTCAGTGCAGGTGAAGCAGCCTCTATTGGAAGAAGATGTTATTCAGAAATTTCACAGCTAAACAAAGAATCCATTGCCAGATTTCAAAGTAACCAAAGACAGACCACCTGTCTTGCTTTAATGCAGTTGGTGACTGTAAGTTGAAGCCAATTTCATTCACCATTCTGAAAATTCTCATTCTTTCAGAATTATACCAAAATCTACTCTGTAAATGGAGCAATAAAGACTAGATGAAAGCACATCTGTTTGCAGCATGGTTTACTACAAATTTTAAGCCCACTATTACTAAAAGTTTTAAGCTACTATTGAGATCTACTGCTCACACACACAAAAAAATAGTTCTTCCAAAGTATTAATGCTCATTGACAATGCTCCCAGGAGCGTTGAAGGAGCTGTACAATGAGGTGAATATTGCTTCCTGACTGTGAACCCCCATCCATTATGCAGTCCATGAATCAAGGAATAATTTCATTTTCAAGTCTTATTATTTCAGAAATATGTTTTATAAGCTATAGCTACCAAAGATAGCTGTTACCACCCTGATTGGTACACAGCCATCAACATCAAGACAAGATCCTCTGCCATCAGTACAATGATTACGATTAGCTCCCTGAAGGCTTAGGTGGTCATTAGCAATTTTTAGCAATAAAATAAGTTTTAATTAAGATATGTACAACTTTTTGGACATAATTCTATTGTACATTTAGTTGACAACTTTTATATGAATTGGGAAATGGGCGTATTTCTGTGACTTGCTCTGTTATGATATTCATTTTATTGCAGTGCTCTAAAGCCAAAGTTGGAGTGTCTCCAAGGTTTATCTGTAACTAATTTTAAAATATAAGTAATATTGAATCAAACAAAAAGTCAATACAACACTGAGTTAATAATATATTCTTAGGAATAAAAGTATGAAGCTATTTGTTTTATGACAAAAGAGTAGAATTGAACTCAAAATAAAATTTGAATTTTTCTGTCAACTTTGCAATAAAAATAATTATAATCATTTGAAATATTTTAGAACAGTTATCCCCATTAAAAGTCAGTGCTTTGAATTATATTGATATTTAGTTCAAATCTATATGGGGCCCAAAGTAATATAATTTATAACTAAATGAATAAACAATAGATTGAATTACCAACTGAGTAATTCAATTAGACCATTAAGAAAACTGAAGTAAGAACTGCCTGTTTGGACCAGTTATTTCAGTCAGCCTAGTACCCAATGTAGATTTACAATTCTGCAATTCAATCTGCTGCTTGGCACTCAGATGTGATGAACCATGAATAAAGTGACTGTGACAACAACAATGGCCACTTCAATCTGTCACCTTTCCCCTCACATAAGATAAGACATTTTAAACCATCTCAATTGTTACTTAGGGTTTTCTCATTGGTATTTCAGAAAATCCATTACAAGTACTTACTATTGATTTACTCCACAAAAAAAAATGTGTAATTCCTTGAAAATGAAATAACTTCATCAATCCACATACTACTTTAGTAACTATGGAAAAATATAACACTTTCAAGAGTGTTAATTCCAATTCCATTTCTAATATTCCTAAGTAACATTAATAACATGAGTTTATATTTTGTGACAGTGTCTTCCTTTAAGAGAATAGAAAATAGACTATATATATATATTCTATTATTGCTTCAAACTGGTACTTTCAGAAAGTGGAAATTGGTAAAATGTTAGCATAATTTTAAAATAAAGCAAACATCAATTAAAAAATAGAACTAGGATTCACCATTCATTCACACAATCTTTTACTTACTATGAATCTGGGTATTTCACCTCTAAATCAATTACAAACGAGAATAAATGAGTCAAAGAAATGTAGTAATATCATATGAGATAGGCTTAACATCTGCCTACTGGCTTGAACCACTGGAGTTACATACATGAGTGTTCCATCAAGCAGCTTGTAACACTGGTGGCAGAAATGGTACAGTCATGCAAGGGACAGTGGTTCAATCCACCTGGCAGTGAGGCATAAGGATTATGGCCCCAATGTGAATGTATTAACCAAGAATGAAAACTTGTGTATCTGTGTGTATGTGTGCGTGTGTGTGTGCACATGCGCAATGTATCTCTGTTCATAATCCATTTCAAGAATATATTTGAATTCATGACACTCAGATAAAGATTATTAGGTAATATTCAGTTTCCATTCAGGTAAAAAAATATTTTTAAACTCACACTAACAATTGCTTGTTTTTATTCAAATTAATAATCTGGCTTTAAATAAATCCTCATGGATTACAATTCAAATGTGCTTTACAAAGAGAACGAATAAAGGTGAATGAAAGTTTGCTGTTTTTATCTCTATGTCTTTCAAAACTTTCTACCTCAAATATAATATTTGATTAGTCCATCATCATTCCTTAATACCTCTTGAAAACAGACATTTCTACCATATTAAAATAATCAGCATTTGGGAGGCTGAGACAAAAGAATTACCATGAGTTCGAAGCCAGTCTGGGCTACATCAGCAGGTTTAAGGCCAGTCTGAGCTACATAGTGGGACCCTGTCTCCAAATAAACTAACAAACAAACAAAAAAATCAATATATTCTTGTCAATTTTCTATGTGACTTATTTTAGCTTCTCATCTGACTCAAAAGATGTATTTATTAAAGATATGTAAATATAAGTATTTAAAATGTTTGTGTATGTAATGGGTGTCTAAATAAATGCAGGTATATGTTGGAAATAAATGCTATATTTGCACCTGTTACCACAAGGTGTATATAATATAACTGTGTTTTCAATAGTTATTAACATCTTTCATTCAATATCTCTGACTAATGGAGGATGAAGTATATGAAGAAGAAAGAGGTTTTAAAGATATCTTTATATAGAGCACTGGGAAACTTTCAATTGAATGACTTATTTGCTTTTAGAATAACCCTCTACACTGCTACAGTAGTGTGATGACTGCTGACAATTAAGAGTGCAGAGATAGGACCCAGTTTCTATACTTTGATATGCAGTCCACACCAATTGCTTAAGTACTCCATGTACTTCTTTGTGATTCACATGACTCGAAGTAAACCATGCTAGTGAGAGAAGTAGATACATAGATGATAGAGCAACAGTCATTGAAAGAGAAGAGATCTTAGAGAACATTCAACAAATTTCTGATTATTTAGGAGAGGGAAATGAGTCTAGCCCTTAAGGATTCGTCAGAGAGCAGAAAGGAAGATAAAAGATGGCAAAAAAATAACTTTCTCTGTCATAATATTTATCACACCTTCTGTGATTACTTGTATGTCCATGTTCACCCAGAAATCTAACAGGCCGAGCTCTGTGTCAATCTTGGCCAATTCCTTTACAGAAATGAGCGTATTAATGAATGCATAGGTGATTGACCAATATTAATCTAGAGAAGATACTAACCTTCTTAATGCTCATTTTCATCTTTTGAAAATGGGGATAATAATTTTCTCTTTTACTGTTATGAATCAGAGGAAAATGAAATAATATCCAGTGGATACCAATTGCACAAAGCAGGATGTACTGAACATTTATGAACTGAATGAACAAAAAAGTGAATGAATTAGGTCAAAGTATATATTGTTTTCTAAAAACTTCAGTGACAGATATGGTTTTGCCAAGTCTTCATCTAATAATGCCTTAGCAAGAAGGTACACAAGGATAGAGCATGTAATAAGTGCAAAAATTTTGTATAAAGGAAAATTGGTTGTTTGATCTATTCCAGACAATGTCATTCTAAAGAGGACAAAGAGCACTGAAATACCTGACAGAATTCTGACTTCTGCTTCATTTCCTATCCTCGAGCTGGCTGGATTTCGAGCTGAGCATCGATAGATTCCAATGTCACCTGGCTGAAGTCGGCTGATCTGCAATGCTCCAGAGGGCAAGACCACCACTCGGGGGTCTCCTGGGACTGGAATAAGGTCTTGTTGATTTTTCTGCCAGTGTATTGTTGGCATGGGCTCCCCAATGACTTCACACTTGAGTAGCACGGTGTCTCCCATGAAGGCTGTCACAGACTCTGTCTGGGAAAGAAATCTCAATGGTCCTAAGGGAAAAACAAAGAATGAAAGATAAGTGTTTCAGATGAGCCACACGAGTCATCAATGAAAATAATCACACATTGCATTTTTTATGGGAAACTGTATTTTACAAGATACTTTCTCAAATCCCATCTCCTTGTTCTTACACTTTAGCACATCGCCTATCAGCACTGAGTGGGCTCGGTGGCTGAAACAAAGATGTTGCCATTTATCCCAAGAAGCTTAGTGTTTTGTTAGTATTGGTCAATAAGACAGCCATATAAAGTAAACACAGCAGATACAATCTAATTTTGCAGATGTGGAAATTGAGGCTCAGAGAAGTGAAATTCCACACACAAACTCACGCAGTTAGTATAGTAGTGTGCTTTAAATGAGACCTTGCTCTTCTGAATCCAGATGCTGTGCCTTTCCAGCTTTCCAACTTTAGACAAAGGTCTCAAGTCATAGGGATTCACTAATGATGCTATGTGTCATAACCTATGGCAGTTTCAAGAAACATGTATGTTAACTGCCAACTAAAATAACAAAGAACAACCTTTATTGGTTGACTGCTTAAGTAAAATGATTATTAGCATTTACCAAGAACAGTGCGCTGAAAAAATGCTAAAGTTGAAATTAAATAACTTGTGGTTGGGCTACTGATTTTGTATGAATCTTTCAACAATCTGCTTCATCTCTTTTGCTATAAAATAGGACAACAACTAACTTGCATGACCACAAAGATGCTCGTATGAAATAACATGTGAAAATGAATCATTCATACTGTACAGCTGATTAAGAAAATAAGCAGAAATTAACAAACGAGGCTGGCCATCACGGATTATAAGTATGGTGACTGGAGAACCTCCATCATGATATCTAACAGGAAAAGCTGACAAGATATTTTCATCTTGCCATTTTGACTCCCTTTGATAAACAAGTTGCTATCTATGATCCTCATTGTGAATATGAAAATATTTAGGGGCTTTTAGTGACTGCAAAGAAATTTTTCTGAATTATGTCATCAATGACAAATTATTGGCAATGGTATTTTCTAGCACTGATGGAACCCAATAATTTTACTGTTTATGTTTTGGTTAGCATAGGTTTGTCATACAAAACAATTACATTCATCTTGGGGATTTCTGTTATATTCTGATATTTCCAAATTCATTTTTATTTTCCTGGGATTGTTTAAATTGTATATGCATTTTACTATAAAATTTGATCCATTCATCACTTCGTGGCTGACATCAAGTATTGCTAAACATATCATGTGATTGTAACATTTTACCTATTTATTCTAATTAAGTCAAAATTTCCCAGCTCCACATTAAAGTGTT
>RJWT010043091.1:0-12008 GCA_004365215.1 Cuniculus paca | reverse complement strand
TTTTTTTTTTTTTTTTTTTTTTTTTTTTTTTTTTTTTTTTTTTTTTTTTTTTTTTTTTTTTGCAGCACTGGGAATTGAACTCACGACCTTGCGCTTGCCAGGCAGGCACTTAGGCCACTGAGCTAGATCCCCAGCCCTGCCATTTTGGATTTTTGGCAGCACAATGTAAGGATTGTCAGCCACTATTCAAAACTTTAGCTGTACCAAATTTTAAACTAGCTTAGAAAATAGTATCAATGCCTTTCAGACTTGGCTTAGAAATTTCTTATTGTGGAAGGGTTGAAGAAGGGAGAAAGGGAAGGAAATGGAGGTAACAGGGACTTAAAACAAACAAACAAACAAACAAACAAACCGGGCAGGGGATTTAGCTCAGCAGCAAAAGTGCCTGCCTGGCAAGCAAAAGGTAGTGAGTTCAAACCCCAGCACAAAAAAAAAAAAAAAAAAAGAAGAAGAAGAAAAGCAACAGAAAGTTTTGTAAAGGGAGAAGGAGTGAAAGGAAGGGAGAATGGGGGGGAAGAATTAAGATACAAACAGGTACAAATTCTCTGTAATGAATGTGGTCACTGTGTATGCCAGAAGTATACCAATAAAATTAAGAAAGAAAGAAAGAAAGAAAGAAAGAAAGAAAGAAAGAAAGAAAGAAAGAAAGATAGATAGATAGATAGATAGATAGATTGATTGATTTCCCATGGTTTCAGATTGTAGAGGACAGTTGGCTGGGGGCAAGGGTAGAGGTCCTAAGGATCAAACCCAGGGCCTGTATATGCTAGGCAAGTGCTCTACCACTGAGCTACATACATCACTAAGCCCAACATTGTTTTTAGGCTTGGGTTGTGGGAGAACATTATGTCAGAAAGTCATAGTGAAGGAAAGCTGTTCACCTATGGCAGCCAGGAAGCAGAGAGGGCGAGAGAGACCAAATGATCCAATCACTTCCAAAAGCCCATCAGCAACCAAGCCTTCCACTCAATGGGGCTTGGTAGGAGCACAGATCAAATACCAACCGTAATATATGATAAGTTATATATATTAATACTACTAAACATGAGTGAACCACGATTCCTAACTCATTCTTTCCGCATTACCAATGGGAATCACATCTTTTACAAAAGGTGAAATGTAAGAGTGCAAAGAGGCAAGGTTATGGATCTTTTTCCTAAAACAAAGCCTAAATGGGTTCTTTGTATTATTCAATTTCCAAACAGATATTAATTACCACCTACACTATTTTTTACCCCTTGTCCAATGTCTCATTAAAAACAGGTGACAATACACAAACATCTATCTAGTTCACTGGACTCTAATCTACCAGACATTTAACTGAGCCAGCCTCTCTACTTTTGTTTTCTCCTTCCAAACTCCCTTATCTACTACCTAAAAACTGTACTGTTTTCTGCTCAGGTGGTTATTTTGTAATAAGATTTTATTAACGTCTATAGTGTGAAATGTTCAGTTTCCAGTGGGAAGGAGTCGAAAGGGAAAAGACTAGTGAGGATACCTGAATATTACTAGAAGACAACACTGGATTTGATAAAAGAATTTTTTACAAAGAATTTGGAAGGATAAGGGGATAATACAGGTAGATGATAAAAATGTAGATTATGTATATGAAAAGAGAAAAAGAATGGACAGGTTATTTTAACAATATATTAAATACATATCCTTTGCTGAATACTGCGCAATTCTGATGGGTATTTTACATGAAGAGACTAGTATTTCCAGAAAGGCCAGGACATTGTCTGTGTCTGTGTCTGTCTCTGTGTCTATCTCTATCCTTGAAAAGTACCGGCTCATGTGTCAACCTAAGACTTTTATGCCTCAAAAATGTAATAACCACCTGAGTATGGTGTGGTACATGCCTGTAATCCTAGCATTCTGGAATGATGAAGCAAGAGAAGCCCAAGTTCAAGCCAAGCGCAATATAGCAAGACCTTGTCTCAAAATTTTAGAAAAATGGTGTGTGTGTGTGTGTGTGTGTGTGTGTGTGTGTGTGTGTGTGTCTGTGGGGAGGGTGGAGGGGTGGGGGTTGGGAATGTAGCTCAGTGCAAAAGGCCTTGGTTTTGAGCAGCATTTAAGTTAGATAATTATTCCATCTTAAATACTTTATTCTCTTGTCTTTCAGCACTGATCACCTCACCAGCATTCGTTTTCAGTCTTCTCTGTAGCTTCCCCCAACCACTCAACACTAGTTGCTGGAGACCAGCACTCTTTGTGCTCCATCTATGAGTCCTTTCTCTTCCCTATCCTTCCTTCTTTCCCTTTCTGTATATATTTATATGTCCTTCACAGCGCATTCAGACTCATAAAGCTCCAACCATGAACTGAGGGTGGCATCAACTCTATTCATCTTGCTAATGATTCTCTTATTTATATCTTTCCAAAGTCTGCTTATCCAATTCCATGCTTGCATCTGACATCTCTACCCAAAGTAAAACAGGCTCCTCAAAGGTAGCTGTCTCAGAACTCTTGCTCCCCTTATACTCTTCCCACCTCAGTAAACAGCATCTTCTAGTTGCTCTGGCAGAAAACTTGAGACATTCTTGATTTTTTTTTTCTCTTTTCACATTAGTTAACAACTCCTGTAGGCTCTCTTCAAAACAGATTTGCAAAACTCCTTTCTTCCTCAACCCTTAACCTTCAACTATTTAAAAGCCTCATGACTCAATTCCCAACTTTTGTCTCTGACTCCTCTTCATCTTAGCCACCAGTGAGCCTTCTAAATCAGAACTCCCACCTCAAGCTGGGTGGGGTGGTTGGAGATGTGATAAATGCAAAGGCCAAAGGTTCAATCCCCAATACTGGGGAAAAACAAAACAAACAAAACTGATCATTCCTTTGAACAAATGCCTCCCTTGGAACAAAATCCAAAATTTCCAAGCATGGGTGGCACATGCCTATGATTCCAGTATTCAAGAGGCTGAGAGGCATGAGGATCACCGAGTTCAAGCCAGCTTGGGCTACGTGGAGAAACACTGTCTCAAAAACAAACAACACCAAAGTTTATATTATGACTTTTTTAAATCAGATTTTATTGTACATTTTAGATACACATAATGGTCACATTAATCATAGAGAATTTGTATCTGTGTATGATATAACTTGTTTTTTTCTCCCATTCCCCAAACCTCCCTTCAACCCCTCTTCCTTGCTCCATTTACAATATTAGGATTTTTAAAACCTTCTCCAGACACTTCCTGCAAACATGCTAACATTATTTATGACTACTCTCATCTTCATCATTCCCTTAACCCACCTGGCCTCTTATCTGCTCCTGACTCCTAGCTTTTGCACTAGAGCTTCTGTCTGTGATCCACTTCGCCTAAGATCTCTATGACTTGCTCTTTGGCTTTCTGGAGATGCCCATCATCTTTAGTTCCTCTACCTTACTTTATTTTTCTAATTTCTAACTAACATCACCTATTTATTCCATACACTTATTTTCTGTCTTTCATTATTAATTATTCTTTGAGGAGCTTTGTCTATTTTGGGTTTTCACTGCTTCCTTAAAGTATTTAGTACTAGTGAACATTTAGTAAATATTTTTCTATGAAGTAGCCAGTTTTCATAATACAAGATTCTGAATTGAAGACTATACCTTAACAAAGGAAGCCCTAAATTTTACCTATTGTAAAGAACGGTATGTGAAAACATGAAAATTGTGCAGCATATAAAAATAAAGCATGTGAAATGTTTTATGGCTAAAGTCTGATCTGAAATAATTTAACAATTACCTAGATCTATGAAACCTATTTTATTCAAAAAAATTATTCTATAGGTAGTCACTAATATTGTAAATATAGATATAGTTCTGGGGGAAAATTAAGCTCATCAATGGGTTTAAGACAAGAAAATTACCTCTTAAGGTCTAAGTAGTGTTAAGGAGCATCGGATGAATAAAAGCTCCATTTATTTATCTCCTGGTTTCAGAGGTTTTTCAGTCCATGGTTGACAGGCTCCAAGGTAGAAATATCACAGCAGAAGGGCATGATGGAGGAAAGATGCTCATCTCAAAGCAACCAGAAAGCAAAGAGAGTAACAGAGTCCAACAGGAACGGTCTAGGAACAAAACAGCCTATCAAGACCACATGTGCAGATTCATCGAATTAAGCCCCATTCCTAATGAGCCACCGATGAAATTAGGGCCCTCATGATCCTATCACTTTCCAAAAGCCACACCACTGAACACTGCTACCTTAAGGGCCAAGCCCCTAACACATGAGTCTTGAAGGAACATATCATATGCAAACCATAATAAACAGAATCCCCAGAATCGGGATGCTTGTGTTACTGGGGCACACATGAATCATACATAACCAACCTTTATTCCCTACTCCCTCTCAGTCCAAAATGAAGAAAGAACAAATCCCAGAGGAAACCATAGGTTGCAAGTACGAACAATGTGTCACAGGCTGAGGAGCTATCACAGACTAGACAGCGTTCTGGGCTGAAGAGGAAGTATCTATCTAAAGGGGTCAGTGGAATGGAGAGGCGCTAGCCTAAGTAAATTCTAGTTGGTAAAGTTGTTTCCCACCAGGATATGGTTAATAATTCTGATGCTGATATAAGTGTATATGCTGGACTTGAATAAACAAATGAATGGCCAGAGGTGATAGTATAAACCTATCCCAGCTACTCAGGAGGCTGAGGCAGGAGGATTCCAAGTGCCAATCTGGGCAATTTAGCAAGATCCTCTTCCAAAATAAAAAATAAAGGCCAGGGATTTAACTCAGTGGCTTAAGCACCTGCTTGGCAAGCATGAGGTCACGAGTTTGATCCCCTGTGTTGCTAAATAAATAAATAAATAAAACGGGCCGGTTGTGGTGGCACACACCTGTAATTCCAGCACTCGGGAGGCTGAGGCTGGAGGATCGTTGTGAGTTCAAGACCAGCCTGGGCTACAAAGTGAACGCATGGCCAGCTTGAACTGCATAACAAGACCCTGTCTCAAAAAGACAATCAATCAATCAATCAATCAGTGGGTTGGGAATGTAACTCAGTGATACAGAGTCACTGCATTCATCCCAGTACTGAGGAGACAACAACAAACCTTTAAATCTATAGCTTCATGTTAAACAGCAGGGTACTCAAAAACAAGTCACTTTGAACAAAGCAAAATTGATTACAACAAACTTAATCTTACATAGCTGATATCTTAGAAGAATGGCTGGGAGGAATTTGTAAAAGAAAAACAGAAACTAATATGGCCAGATAATAAAGCATATTATAAATCATAAAAATGTGAGATAAAATATGATATTGAGCTTTGTGCAGTGGCAGTATCGTAGCCAATGAGGTTTATCTGAGGTGCGATTATTGCTAATATGATATTAACATCAAATAATACGGAAAATCTAAAAACCAAGCTACTCATGAGATTTTAGCATTATTGTTCAGATTAAAACAGCAAGGTATGGCTGGGCCTGGTGGTGCACACCTGTAATCCCCGCACTTGGGAGGCTGAGACAGGAGGATCCTTGTGAGTTTGAGACCAGCCTGGGCTACAAAGTGAGTTCAAGGCCAGCCTGAACAGCATAGTGAGATCCTGTCTCAAAAAGACAAGGAGTGGGGATTTAGCTCAGTGGCCTAAGTACCTGCCTGGCAAGAGCAAGGTCGTGAGTTGGATCCCTGGTGCCAAGGGGGAAAAAAACAACAGTAAGGTATGTAATGTGCCACAAAATTTGGTTAAACAGCTGGGCATGGTGGCACACACTTGTAATCCTAGAACTCTGAGTATATGAGGCAGAAGGGTCACAAGATAGAACTCAACCTGGACAGTTTACTAGTTTAAAGAGTTGGGGATGTAGTTTAGTGTGAAAGCCTTGGGTTCAATCCCCAGAACTGGGGCTAAGGTGGGTGGGGTGTTACATACTTAACATGAACCTATGGAAATTAGAAGAAAACACGGGTATCACAACACATGATTTTGGATCTACTGATGTCTCTCTCCTTTGTTGAGTCTTTAGATGTGATTACAGCCTCAGTTAATAACACATTGTTTGCAACTAAAACAGACTAACTCTAGAAAAGAACTGAGGTTAGTGAGTCATTTTAAGTTGCCAAGTTTTCATCTATTACATATTGTTAAACACCAGCTGATAATACAGGTGATATGCAAGGGCAGAATTACAATGATGAACTATGAAATCTAAAGCGCATCAGGAGTAAAGAATATATGAATTTAAGAACAGAGAAAAGATGAAGGATCAATGGATGTTAGCAGATGAAGTTTGCTAGAGCCAAGGTTCTATAAATGAGCAGTCAATGGTCTCAATAATATGCCTGCAATTAAGATTTTGGAGGCTCTGCAGCTTGTAAACAATGTCTAGGGTTTTCTCCTTGTATTACACTCATAAAGTACTAATATGAGTTAGACAGGAGGCTGCATACCTATAATGACAGCAAATTGAGAGGCTGAGGCAGGAGGTTTACAAACCCAACACCAGCCAAAACAATTTTTTTTTTTTGCCAAAACAATTTTTAGATGTTACCTCTAAAGTTTTTAAGTTATGGTGGCTGGGCATAGTAATGTACATCATAATCCTAGGACTTGGAAGGCTGAGGCAGGATTGCTGCAAGTTCAAGGCTAGCCTGGGCTACATAGTGAGTTCAGGACCAGCCTGAACACTATATAGTGAGACCCTGTCTTTTAAAAAAAAATGAAAAAGAAAGCAAGGCATGGTGATACATGCCTGTAATCCCAGTACCTTGGGAGGCTGAGGGAGGAGTTCAAGCTTTGTCCAGGCAACTTAACAAGACCCTGCCGCAAAATAAAAAATTTAAAAAGGGGGTAGAGATGGGGCTCACTGCTAGGGCCCTGGGTTCCAACCCCAGAAAGGCGGGTAGGGGTGTGCTAATATTAATTTCTACATATAGCCCACTCAGGAGCAACAAACCTGATTTCTTTCCCCTGCTGACTTGGGCCTGATCAGCTGGAGCACTGGACATAAGGCTGCGGATCAGTTTCTTGGACCACCTTTTTATTGATGACCCAATATGTTCTGTCCTAGTGTATGAAAATGTAAAAGAACTTTAGGAGCATTTAGGTGTATATAGGTATAATTCTGATTATAACAAGGTACAGGGTGGTACTGGTGTTTTGAGAGCTGGAGACGCTTCCCCTTTCTTTGCCTTCATACTCCCACCGTGGTGGAAAGAGGGATTCTAGAACTCTGTCATGTTGCTGGGCAAGTTCATTTCCCCTCAGTCACTTACACATGTGCCATCCATTCAGCTAGCCTCAAGGGACTCTTCTGTTAAGCTCTTCATTCCTGCTTATGTCAGTCACATGAAGACTCATAAGCCAGCTTTCATTTCTTAGACCACTGCCACTCAAAGTATAGCTCATGACCACCACTGGTCCCCTGGCCACAAGATAAGCTTTCACCAGCCCATAAACCAGTTATGCCAGTCATGTCACTGTTTAGGTCATTAGTCTTGTCACAGCAACTTTCTCAGTAAAGGAATACTACACTGATTCATCCTTCCTAAGTCCTGAAATATCTGTGGTGTCTTCTGTAAATTCCTATCAGCCATAAACAACAACCCCATTTATTTCCTCGGGCTTTTTGGGATATTGTTATACTTGTTTTGTGCTGAAATTAGCTCTTCAATGAGGACACGCTTCCTTCATAGCCCTCTCCATGGTGGCTGCTGCAGCGCCCGCCCTGGAGGTGTGGGGTCGGTGTCCCACTCTCTCATTACCACTTGCAGATCTTATTTCCTAAAATTCCTGAGTATTAATGTCCCCTGCTTTTCATCATTAGGGTCATGTGATTTTAGTTTACTATCCTGTGCTCAGTAATACTTCTGATATCAATGTTACTTATGCCGTTATCTACATCACTCCAGTCCCATACCTTGGCCTCTCAGCTCCTCAGCTCCCCACTTCAGCAAACTTGTTTTTCCTAAAGTTTCTGGGAGGTCAGTCTGGGCGACACAGTGAAATTTGGTCTCAAAAATGGGATGGGAGTGAGGGCTGTACAGTTCCTACTTGTATGGATAAAGTGGAGTTTCGATTTCAATGTTTTAAAACCACAACAAAGTCATTTTGTATCAGTTATCTATTTCTGTGTAACAGTACTACAAAGCTTGGTTGCTTTCCACAACAATGTACATTTACTGTCACTCACAATTTTAGCAGATCAAGAATTGGACAGCAATTCGGCACAAGTAATACTGGCTCAGCATCTCTCATGAGACTGCAGTTTGGCGAGGGTCAACGCAGACCTGACAAGGTGAAGGACCCACACTTTCAAGATGGCTCACTAACATGGCTGGCAAGGCAATGCTTCCCTTGGTCCCTCTTTCAATCACACGTTTCTAAAGGGCTACTAAGTGACCTTGGACTATATGACCCTTCACAGCAAGGAGTGTGAGACACCAAGGAACAATGTCCTTTGGGTGCTAGACTCAGAAGTCACGAGCCAACCATTCATTCCACAGTGCAGAAGAGACCTCTTCTATGGCATAAATGCCAAGAGTCCAGGGTCAGTGGGAACCATCTGGAAGCTGGGGTATTACCTACACATCTAACCAAGATTTACTAAAAACCTTTCAAAGTAAGCTTGTTTCTCAAACTCAGCAGCACTGTCAAATTTTCTGTCTCCAAACTGTACTCAGACAGCTTCCTTTTAAAAATGCAGGTTTTAAAAAAGCAAAGCAAAACAAAAACAAGGTGCTAATTTTAAAGCCAGACGTGATAGTGCATATCTGTTATCCCAGAACTCTGGGAGGCTGAGGCTGGAGGATCATGAGTTTGAGCTTAGCATAAGCAACTTGGTGAGAATCTCTCTAAATGAATGAATGGTCACAAGGGTGGGCCCCCAGGATAGCATAAGACAGTGGTGGTGGTGAACCTAGGACACCTATGCCACCGTAGGCTGCTCGTATCACTGAAAGCTCTAAAAGGTTTGCATCACTGGTGTAAGAAGAGAAAGACAGTGTAAGCTGGCATGCTTTCTTCGTCTTTGGTCTCACCCTGTAATGCCTTCCTTTCCACTACATGGTGACATAGCAAAAAGACCCTCAACAGAGGCTGAGTGGATGCCAGTGCCATTTTCTTTCCAGCTTCCACAACCATGAGCCAAATAAACTTCTAGCTTGTGTAAATTTTCCCATCTCATATATTTTGTCATACCAACAGAAAACAAACTAAGACATTCATTTGTCTCCCTTTTAGACTTGAGGATCTATTTCTACAGAAAACAGAGCACGTTTTTCAAAGATTGCTGCCACTCGGAAGCCAGGCATGGTGGCTCACGCCTGTAATCCTAGCACTCGGGAAGCTGAGACAGGCGGATTGTTGTGAGTTCGAGACCAGCCTGGGCTATAAAGTGAGCTCAAGGCCAGCCTAAACGGCATAGTGAGACCCTGTCTCAAAAACACCAGGGCTGGGGATCTAGCTCAGCGGTCTAAGCGCCTGCCAGGGAAGCGCAAGGTCATGAGTTCAATCCCCGGTGCCACAAAAAAAAGAAAAAAAAAGATTGCTGCCACTCGGAACGAAATTCAAACTTCAACCGTAGCTCAGTAATGGGGAGGCTTTTAGAACTTTCAATGATACAAACAGCCTGGTGTGGCACTCATGCTTTAGGTTTGCCACTACTGGAGGTCATAAATAAACTGTTACCCACAATTTCCAATGCAAAGTCCTACCTTTCCCCTTGACTTAATAAAGACCTCTGGACTCCCTACTGGTTTATTAACATGCCAAACCCATAATGACCCAGGGTCTTCAGTTATTTCTTCAACTTAAAACCCTGTATCACTAGAAGATACTTGTATTGCCTACTCACTTTCCTTGAGAACTATTCAACAGATAGGTGTGGAGTCCCTTGAACTTTAATTCCTTGCTAAGACCTTTAATATATTTAATGCAAATATGAGAGTAAATGGAGAAAGAAGTCTTACTGAGATGACATTTAATCTGAGACCTACAGGATATGAAACAGCCAGTCACGCAAAATGTATTAGAAACAACTTTCCAGGTAAAAGACAGGCCTGTTGAAGTGTGCAGTGCTTTGGTGTTCTGAGGAGAACTAACGGAATCCTGGAGTGGAGTGAACATGAGCAAATCCTGCATCAAGTGACATAGGCAGGAGAGGACAGATCACAGATGGTCCTGTCAACCTTTGCAGCAAAAAGTATCTTTTTTGACACAAAATGGGAAAGAACAAAAATGAAGTATCTGAAAATGTTTATTACCCTAGCTGCTGGGGAGGAAGAGATTAGAGGGGGCACAGAGAAACAGGGAAACTAGATAAAAGGAAACTAAAATCCAGACAGAAAAAGATGGTAGTTTAGATTAAAATGATAACAGGGCATGAGATTCAAGATCTATGTGGACCGCAAAACCAAGGAAACTAGGTGGGTGGGAAGGTGCAACGCAAAAGCAAAACCTCAGGTTTTTGGTATATGCAAAAATTCAATGAATAATGAATACAATTTATTATAATGGATAAAATTAGAGGTTAAGGAAAACAAAACTGACAATAATTTGGTAACTGTGTATTAAGTACATAGAGAAAAATACACCCACACAGATGATGGCTATATATTTACAGATCATTTTTAGAAAAATGTTTTTCAAGGTGGTTAATGGGGAGTTTTCTTTCTCATTGCAAAATCTTTTGTACTATTTCAATGTTAACAAGTTTCTGGGCCGGGGATTTAGCTCAGTGGCATAAGTTCCTGCTTGGCAAGCACAAGGTCATGAGTTTGATCCCTGGTACCCACCCCCCAAAAAAAAAAATCAAATTACTGTGTCACTTTCTTCCATTAAAAACTAACTTTTTTGTTTTTTTGAGATAGGGTCTTGTTATGTAGTTCAGGATGGCTTCAAACCCACCTGCCTCAGTCTCCCAAGTGCTGGGATCACAGGTATGAACCACCATGCCTGCCTGGCCTTATGCTTTTTGTTTTTTGGGGGTTTTTTTTGGAGACAGGTTCTTGCTTATGTAGGTCAGGCTGGCCTCGAACTCCAGCCTCAGCCTCAGCCTCAGCCTCTCAGCCTCTCAGCCTCCCGGGGGTTACAGGCATGTGCCACCCTGCTCGGTTTTAAATTGACTTTTTAAGTGATAAAAAATTATACCAAAGAATCTAAATTGTATTATTTGCACATACATTTAAAAACTTAGGACTATTCCAATTCCATGTCAGCAAAGGAGGAAATTTGGAAATCTCAGAAAACAAGTTCAAAAACTTTGCTTCCTTTTGTTCTTATCCCTTAAAGACAGAAAGGTCAGTTTCTCACCTGAATGCCTGCATATGAGGACACCATCAGTTAATTCATGTTTAGTTACCTTGCACAGTACACTGCTGAACACCAAGGCACCATCCTTGTCCTTGAAGGAACAATGACTAATAAGAATATGACTATGTAGATAAACAACTGAAATGAAGCATCAAGAGTGGTCTGGAGTAGATTGGTGTGATTCACACGTGATAACCTTACCACAACAACACTGTCTAAGCAAGAGAAGCTAAGGTATGGAACAAGAAATAGACAAAACTGTTAGGATTTAAAAATGGCTTCCAAATTAGATGTGTGGTATTAAGTAAACTGAGAGAACTAAGAATGTCTTAACTAAATGGAGACTAGTTAACTAAGACTGAAGACAAGATTAGGTTTGAGGGTTAAGATTTTCCCATAAGCATCTGAGGAACAGACAAAAGCATACAATAAGCAATGTAGAGAAAGAGAGGTTTGTGGCAAGTCATGGTCTTTTGATACTTTTAGAGGTTTTGCCTCCCAAAGTGATAGAAGAATGCACTAAAGAGTAAATATTAACATTTAAATGATGAGTAAAAGAAGGTAGCAGAAGCCAGTAATCCTGTTACTGGGGTTCTGGGGTGCTGGGGACTCCTAGAGATTCATTCTAGGTCCTTGCTGTCCTGAACAAAAAAATTGGTCACGACAAGCAAAAAAGGAGCAATGTAAAGGTAGGAAAAGAAATATGTTCTGCAAAGTGAGTTCGAGTCAATTAAAGTAGGAAAAGAAGTACATTCTGCAG
>RJWT010043090.1:0-12014 GCA_004365215.1 Cuniculus paca | reverse complement strand
TCTCCCCCTTTCTCCCTGTACTTCCCCCACCTTTTCTGGGCTGATTCCCTTCCTCAGTGTACCTCCCACGTCACCCTGCCTCCTGCCACCCTCGCCCCCAGCGCTGGGCCATAAGAGGATGATCAAGGGGGTCCTCTTCCTAGAGGGGCCCCTGAGTGCGAGTGGTTTGCACAAAGCCACTGGTGCAAGGTGAGATTTGCTCCCAGCCCAGACGGGAATGGAGACCTTTTTACCTTGCCCCAGTCAGGTCCTTCTAACTCAGGGAGAGCCAGAGGACTGTGACCTTAACCTGGGAGCATGGAGTGGGATGGAGAGCCCAGGGTGATGGGGTGGCCTGAGGGTGGTGTCCTGGCTTCTGAGGCCAGGGAGGGAGGACCCAGCTTTGGGGCCAGAAGGGCCCTTTCCCTTCATGGAAGCATAGAGGAGCCCACTCACGGCGAACTTGAGGCTCTGTCACTAAAGTCGCAGGCTTTGAGGGAGTCAGGTTTGCAGGTGGAGATACAGGCGGTGTGGCTCTGGGGCACAAGGCAACTTGATGTTGCCCTTAACGACCATGTACTGTGTCCCTTGGGCTGTGCTGGGGTTAGTGGGGTTGCAGGGCTCTATCAGGCCAGGTGTCTGCCCTTCAGCAGCTGATGGCCTAGTTGGGGTGAGCAGATGAGCCAGGAAGTAATGACTAGCTCAGTTCTGGGTCTCTGCAGTGGCAGAAGTGCAGGCGAGAGCAGGGTGGGAGCTACACTTTCCCTAGAGAGGCCCTCTCAGCTGTTGTGCCCTCCCCAATGTCCCCATTCCTCTATCCTGGTCCTCTCTTCCCTCTCTCTAGCTCCTCTCTGCCCAGTCTAATCTCGTTTGCATGTTTTTGTGACTAATACTTTGACCCTCCCCTTTTCTATCAAGAACCCCACTTCCCAGCCTCAGGGCAAGATGAAGGGAAGAAGAAATAATTGATAATGACCATCCTTACACTCAGAACAAGACTCAAAAGCTTTCAGACTGCCCCCCCACCACAAAGACACCTGTCACCTTCTCTTTGAACCTAGCTCCCCCAGCACAAGGTTTGATGGTTCCCAGGAGGTGGCCTCTCAGCCCTCAATCTGCTCAGCCCCACCCCTGCACCACAAGGCTCCAGGCGAGCGTGTGGGGACCCCAGGGTCCTGGGGAGGGGGACCCCAGCAGGTGATGCTGGAAGATGGCTGGTGGCATGTGCCTATGGACTGTGACAGTGGGGACATCACAGAAGGCCCCAGTCTCCAGACCTTTGGGGAGTAGGAGGTCGGGTGAGCTGTGGCCTGCAGAAGCACAGGGTCAGGCTAACAGAGAACCAGCTCTTTGGTGGCCCCTGTAGGGCACTGCCTCTGTCCTCACTGACCACCGGCCCCCCAGCCACCACCTTCTTAGAGATGGGCTTGAGGTTCCACGGCCCTTGGCTTTTCCCCTATTTCCCGACAGGTGTCTGGAGCCCTGTGCGTTGCTCCTTGGTTAGACTCTTCAGGGAGCAGGTGGGCCTTTGCCTGGGGGTGGGGCACTCACAGTTTCCTCTACCTGGCCCTCCCCCAAGGTCACCTCTGCCTCCCCTAGGCCAGTGCTGATTGGCACTGCCTCCTCCCCGCCATCTTGCTTTCCGGCTGGATTTTCTGCCTCAGGGCCCTGCCCTACGCTGCTCCCTCCTGCTGGGATAACAACCATGCTGGTAGGGCAGATACTAGACATGAAGAGGGGAAAGTGGGCTGAGGAATGGATACAGAACTGCCCTCTCCTTTGGGTGAAAGAGAGTGACCCACTCAGACACTGGGTGCCTGAGCGATGGAGAGACATCCTGGAGAGGCGGGAGCCCTTGGAACCTGCATGGCAGTGGTAGCAATCAGCTTGGAAGAGCGGGATGCAGCCCAGGTCCCAGGGCTTCCCAGGCCTATCAGAGCCCTGGTCCTCGGTGTTGTCTTCGGTCCCCTCCTGAGATAGCGGGGAAAGAGCTCAGTGCCCTGATTTCCAGGGCAGGGATCGCAGGTGAGTCTGAGCCTCCCAGATCTGACTGTTTGCTGCCTCAGTTTTCAAGAAGCTCTGGAACCACAGATGTCACCGTGCTAGAGCTCACCATCAATGGGAGAAAAGTGAGGATTCCATTAGCCTTCCCTCACATCCCTGGTGGGCCCTGTCCTGGAGTCCCCACTCCTGTCAGAGCACCTCCCGGGAACTGCTGCTCGGTCCCTTTGAAGAGCTCTTCACTTACCTGCAGGCTGCTGTCTGCTGAGCTAGGGGCAGGAGTGTAGGGCAGGCCTTAGCCCTACCCAGAAACCATCAGATCTTGTGCTGTCTTCCTTTCCTCCTTTCCTGTCTTCCCCCACTGTTCCTTCTCCAAAGCAAGCAGACATAAAAATGGGAGTCCCCCTCCCCGACTGCCCCCTGGCCCCTCCCTAGCCCCGCCTGTGGCTCTTCCCAGGGCGTTGATACCGGTTGTCTCCTGTCTCTCCCCCTCCCTGGGCTGGGCAGGTGACCATCTCGGTGGACGGAATCCTGACCACCACAGGCTACACGCAGGAGGATTACACCATGCTGGGCTCTGATGACTTCTTCTACATTGGGGGCAGCCCCAACACAGCGGACCTGCCGGGCTCGCCTGTCAGCAACAACTTCATGGGCTGCCTCAAGGATGTGAGTAGGGCGGGAAGGGCTGGGCCTGGTCTGGGAACCTGCTGCTGCTGTCTGCCCTGTCTGCTGTGTGATGTAGTCTGACCTGGCCAGCTGCTTCCCCTAGAGAGGATTCTTTCGGAGTCCGTGGTGGGGCTATAGGGTGCGACATGTTCCCCGTTCCAAACTCAAGCGCTACTGACGCAGTCAAGAGGGGCCTCCCCTCTCATTTCCTTGAGGCTCGGAAGCTCCCACCCTCTCAGTGAATCCTTGAGGGAAGTTGTGGCAGAAGCAAGAACTATTGGCTGCGCAGGTTAAAGACCTGTGTTTCAGTTTCCCACTCCCTAGCTCTGTGCCTTGACCAGATCACTTGGCCCGCCTGATGCTTAGCTGCCCCTTCGGTGGATGAGTGGTTGGTAGCTGCTCGCTAAGGCTGTAGTGAAGAGTGACTGAGGGTGTCAGTGAAAAGGCGTTGTCCATTGCAAACTGGCAACCGATGGCGGCAGCGATTGCTGGCCCGCAGAGGGCCAGAGACAGGTCAGAGGGAGCGAGCCAGGCACTGGAGCTGCTTGTGCACAGCAGCCTCTGTGTGTGGCACTGAGTGGGGACTCCTGGGCATGGGCGGTGATGGGGTGTGACGGACAGGTGTGGCCAGGCCCTAAGCTGCTCTTGCTGCTTTATCCCGGACCCTTCCACTCCCTGCAGGTGGTCTATAAGAACAATGACTTCAAGCTGGAACTCTCTCGCCTGGCCAAGGAAGGGGACCCCAAGATGAAGCTGCAGGGGGATTTGTCATTCCGCTGTGAGGATGTGGCTGCCCTGGACCCGGTGACCTTTGAGAGTCCCGAGGCCTTTGTGGCACTGCCCCGCTGGAGTGCCAAGCGCACTGGTTCCATCTCCTTGGACTTCCGAACCACAGAGCCCAATGGGCTGCTGCTCTTCAGCCAGGGCCGGCGGGCTGGGGCTGGGCCGGGCAGCCACAGCTCTGCCCAGCGGGCCGACTACTTCGCCATGGAGCTGTTGGATGGCTACCTCTATCTTCTGCTGGACATGGGCTCTGGGGGCATCAAGCTGCGGGCATCCAGCCGCAAAGTCAATGACGGCGAGTGGTGCCACGTGGATTTCCAGAGGGACGGGCGCAAAGGTCAGGAGGCCTCTGGACTGTTCCCTCTCCTGGCTGCTCCTCTCCACTTGCTCTGTTCAGATGATCTTTGTGCTGCATCATCTCCTGCTCTGTCCCCTGTCATTTCTCCTGTCCTCCACCAGTCCTCCCTGTGTTCCTTCCATCATGGCACACCAGCAGCGTTTGCTGTCGACCAAACCCGGGTTCACACCTCAGCTGTCTCACTGGTTGGCCTCAGTTTCCTTACCTGTGAAGGGAATAATTACACAGGGTCCATCAAGGGGAGAATATAAAAGCATACTTGTGAAAGGATTAGCATAGCATTTAACACAGTGTACTTGTTACGTCTTCCTCTAAGGAAATAGCATCCCAGGTATGCCTCCCTTTTATCCAGAGTCAATAAGCTTTCTTCTATTAACTCACTTAACAATTACAGGAATCCCTCAGTGTCTTCCAAGGATTGATTCCAGGGGCTGTCCACCCCCAGTACCAAAATCCACGATGCTCAGGTTTCTTATATAAAATAGTGTAGTATTAAGTATGACCTACTCAATCTTCCTACTTTAAATCATCTCTAGATTCCTTACAACACCTGATACAATATAAATGCTATATAATTATTATTATAGGAAATGCTATGTAATTGTTGTTCAGCAAAGATGCAGTTTCCCCCCAAATATTTTTCCATCTGTATTTGGTTGAATTGGTGGGTGGACCGTGAGGATCCAGAGGCTGAGGGTGCTCACTGACACGCGTGTGCCCGGCGCTGTCCGCGGTGCTGGAGGGCAGTGAGCCAAATGCTGTTCGCCATACTCTGGCCAGGAGAGACACAGTAAACAGCGACACTCTGCCTGGCCGTGAGGGTTCTAGAACTAGAAAGCAGCAGGACAGACAGCTCTGGGTCAGCAGGTGCTGGTTCTTGAACCTTACGTCACTGAACCTTCTGTGACTTCCACCCGCCTTGCCCTCAACCTTCCTCTGCAGTCTTCCCTTCCTAGCCTCTTGTTTTCTCTCCTCTTTACTCTTCTCCATTTTGTTGAACATGAGAGAATTGGTGAAGAAAGAGAACTGATACAAATGAGACCTGACAGATTATTCAATTTAAGCGAATTTCAATGTCAGCTAAGTTTTTGTGCTTCTCTGGCTGTCACCACTCCAGGCTGTGAGTCTGAGTGGAGTGGCTGTGCCTCTGCACATTGGAAGGAGGGGCTGGCCAGGGCTCCCGGAAGTGTCAGCCTCGTGGGCTTGCCATTTCTTCCCTTCCTGCCTCAGAGAAATCTGTGCGAGGTGGTTCCGTACGCTGACTGTGGCTCATGACAGCACCTGTGGGTCCTCACGAATGCTGCCTCCCAGGGGATCCATGAAGGGGATCTCCTTGGGGTGGAAGGCAGGCCAGGCCTTGCTGAGCACCTAGGTCTTCTCCTTGGGCAGCCAGGAAGTGGTCTTTGTGCTGCTCTCTAGAGCCCAGACACTAGGTCTGGTTGGGCCTTGAATCTGTCTTTTTAAACATTTTTTTATTTGGAGACAGGGTCTTGCTGTGTAGCCCAGGCTGATCTTGAACTTGCAGCGATCCTCCTGCTTGAGGCTCCCAAGTGCTGGGATTACAGGTAGCACCACCACTCCTGGCTTGAATCTCTGTCTTGACCAGATCTGGACGTTACTGATACCCTGTGTGTTCAGTGGCATTAAGTATATTTATATTGTTTTGTGGTCATCATCATCATCCATCTCTAGAACTTTTTCATCTTCCTAAATTGAAACTGTTTCCACGAGGCAACTAACACCTCACTCCTCTTCTCCACCCCTGGCAGCCACCATCTTACTTTCTGTCTCCAAGAATCTTCCTCTGAGGACCTCATATAATTGAAATTATTCAACAGTTGTCCTTTTGTGTCTGGCTGTTTCACTTAGCACAGAGCTTCACAGCTCATCCACGTTGTAGCATAAGTCAGAATTTCCTTCCTTTTTAAGGCTGTGTAATGTTCCATTGTCTGTATACACACACCACATTTATCCATTCTTCTCTCAGTGAGTGGGTTGGGTTGTGCTCTTTCCATGTTTTAGAGGCCTGTGCTTACTTTTACTTCCTCTCGCTGACTTTCCATTCTATACCCCTTTTCCCACCTCTTCCTTTCTCTTCTTTTCCCACCATTCAGTTTTTTTGCTAAGTCCAGTTGGGTGGTGTGCAAGGCCCCACAGTCGGTGGGCAGGACGGTGTCAGAGTGATCAACTTGGCCACATCTGGAGCTCTGTCATGGGAGGGGCCTGAAGCCCTGAGAAGTGGGCCAGGTGACACCTTGTCCGGAGAGGACAAGCTTGGGTCATGCCGTTAACAGGGGCCCCAAGGAAATGCCTTCTCTGAGTCAGGTGAGGTTTTGAGCGAAGGAGAACAGGTTCTGGATAAGGATCGGCATCTGCAGAGGAGGCCCTGATGAAGGCTCCTTTTGCTGTCCCCCACTCTGCACACTCTGACTTCCTCTTGTACCCCATCCAGAAGATCCTCGCCATATTCAGGCCTAATTTAGACTCAAAGAATCCTTTACTTTCTTTAATCCTAGCATTGGCAAACTTTTTTCTTTTAAGTTTTTTTTTTTTCCCTCAAGGTGAATGTGGTGGCACATGCCTGTAACCCTGGCACTCTGGGAGGCTGAGGCAGGAGGATTGTAGATTTGAGCCCAGCTTGGACAACTTAGCAAGTTAGTGAGATCCTGTCTTGAAATAAAAAATAAAAAGGACTGGAGATGTAGTTCAGCGCAAAGTCCCTAGGTTCAATCTCCAGTACCACAAACAATCAAACAAGCAAATCAACCTTCAAAAACTCAAGCAGAATAAAGTTTCTACGTTTAAGATCTCAGTAATGGCTTTGAAGCCCCCCCCTGCTCTCCAGTCTCTTTTCTAAGATATTATACTCATCTTAGTCTGTTTTCTGTTGCTGTAACAGAATACCTGAGACTGGGTAATTTATAAAGGAGAGAAATTTATTTGATTCAGGGTCTGGAAGTTGGGAAGGAAAGGGCATGGCAGCGGCTTCTGGCCAGGGCCTTTGCACTGCATTACAGCATGACAGGACAGCTGAAGGACGGCTGAACCTTGCGAAACAAAGTAGGATGGGTGACCTCGCTCTATAATGACCGGCTCTCCTGAGAGGGAGCACACTCCTTCGGGAAGGCATTAATAACAATGTCGTCACCTCCCATAGGCTCCAGATCTCAGCACTGCCACGAGGGTGACTGAATTTCAACCTGAGGTCTGGGAGGGCCAAAAGCGTGTTGCAGCCATAGCATCACTGTCTCCCAAAGACCTCTTCTAGCTCAGAAGCTCTGTGCCTGGCTTCGTTTCTCCTGGCTGCCAGCCCACCTGTCTGTCACAGAGCAGACTTCGGGCTGGGTGCTCAGGCGGAGTGGTGGAAACAGTCTGTGAGGCCTTGTTGCCTGGACACGGAGGGCTTGGGCTCTGCCCTTTCCTCACTGCGCCACTCAGGCAGGACCTAGACTCTCCGTGAGCCTTATCTGCCGTTCAAAGTGGCATTGCAAAGGACCAGTTTGATAGGGCACTTGTGGAACTAGAGTGATCTAAGTGCTAGGTTCCCGGCATATACTCAGAAGACCTCAGTGCATGTTAGTGGAGGGAAAAAAAACCTTTGGATTTAGATCTTTTCAACTTCCTCAAGATTCTCCATCTCCAGTTCCTGGCTTGAGGAGCTGGCTGGTGGAGATGGCCCAGTAAAACCCAGCCCTTTCTGGGCTCAGGTTTCGGGCCTGTCTGCTTCCTGCACCTCCTCTGCAGGCTTGCTCAGGTGGGACAGAGGTCCACGGCACAGTGCAGCCGAGTGGGGCCACAGTAGCTCCCGACCCTGGGCACCTTTGCCAGGGGGTTTGGGCAGTAGGGCAGGTGAAGCTGGGCTTCAGAGCCAGGGCTGCTGCTTGCCCTCCTGAGCCCACTGTGGGTGTCGGGTGAAGGGGTCTGGGTGGGGCCGGGGGCCTCCTTGCTGAGTCTGAACATCCCTTCTGGGCTGCAGCTCCTCTCCATCTTGACTTCCCCTCTGAGACCTGCTCTCCCTTGGTCCCCAGGCTCCATCTCGGTGAACAGCCGAAGCACACCGTTCTTGGCCACCGGGGAGAGTGAGATCTTAGACCTGGAGAGTGAGCTGTACCTGGGCGGCCTCCCTGAGGGGGGCCGGGTGGATCTGCCCCTGCCCCCGGAGGTGTGGACGGCAGCGCTTCGGGCTGGCTATGTGGGCTGTGTGCGAGACCTCTTCATAGACGGACGGAGCCGAGACCTGCGGGGTCTGGCCGAGGCACAGGGGGCTGTGGGTGTCGCTCCCTTCTGCTCCCGGGAGACGCTGAAGCAGTGTGCGTCTGCCCCCTGTCGCAATGGGGGCATCTGTCGAGAGGGCTGGAACCGCTTCGTCTGTGACTGCATCGGGACCGGCTTTCTGGGGCGAGTCTGTGAGAGAGGTGAGGCTGGTCTTTATCCCAGGCATCTCCACTCCCCATTCCCGTGCCCTCCTTCTCAGGGTGGCCCCCGCTTTCCATCCCTTGCCCCCTTCTTGCTCCTCAGAGCGCCCCTTGTAAGCTTGTCATCTTTTAATGATTCTCTGCTCTTCTCTTTCCCTCCACTGGCCCTTGCCTGTCCATCTCCCGTCTGACCCCACACGCGGGGCAGAGGCCACGGTCCTGAGCTATGACGGTTCCATGTACATGAAGATCATGCTGCCCAACGCCATGCACACGGAGGCAGAGGATGTGTCCCTCCGCTTCATGTCCCAGCGGGCCTACGGACTCATGATGGCCACCACCTCCAGGGAGTCTGCCGACACTCTGCGCCTCGAGCTGGACGGGGGGCAGATGAAGCTCACTGTCAACCTCGGTAACCACCCCGCCCTGTGCCTCCTGGCCCTCTCCCCAGCCTGCCTCTCACCTACGCCCGCCTCTGTCTGGAGAAGCTGGTGGTGGTGGGGCCAGCGAGAGGTGCCTTCAGCAGGGTTTGGAGGTGGGAGGTGACGGCCTGGGCCAAGCCCCTGAGAGCATTGTCCTTGCCTGGGATGTGCAACCTAGAGCGGTAACAACAGTGAAGGGTGGAGCCGAGCGTGGCCACACCTCCCAGGCTGCTCCTGTGGAGGCGGCGTCCGTCCTGCACTAGTGCACTAATGACCCAGCTCATTCTCGCTTGGTGCACACCCCTCACTCATTCATCGGTTCATCCATTTGGGGAGCACTTGTTGATGCCTCACTGGGTACTAAGCCTGAGCTCGGTGTGGTGGCAGATACAGGAATGACAGCGGCTGACCCCTGTGTGCAGCTACCCTCAGCTGCTCTGCCTAGAGAGCTGTCTCTGGTGGCACTCTGGACACACAGGGACATGCCATCTTGTCCTTGTCAGCACTGTGTCCTTTCAGGGCTGAGTCCTGTAGCTTCCCTGTGGAGATACCGGATCACAAAGCAGGTGTTGCTATCCCTGTTTTGCAGACTATGAAACTCATGTATTGACTTGACCAACGTCCCAAAGCTAGTGAAAGGAGAGTCCCTGTCTCAATCCCAGATTCTTAACCTAAAAATGCAGTGCTTTACCATTGCCGCCAACAGAGCTGGCAGGAGAGCTGTTGCCGGCAGACTGCTGCCTCTCTCCCTACCCAAGAGGGAGAGCAGGCCTTAGCTCCATGTGACCTGCTAGTCCCCAAGTGTCCACATGGGACTGTTAGGCTCTTCGTGCGATTCAGATTTCATAGTTAGGCAAAAAGAGGGCGCTAGGCATACCATTTAGCTCGTATTGATGGGATATCTTGTGAGTGCCAGGGCCACAACAGTGCATAACATAAGTGAGGCACTCACCCTTTCAGAACTTTCAGTGCAGGAGACCCCAGCTGTTCAGCCGAGGTCACAGCTGTCCATTGGAGACCGGCCTCTTGTAGCATATGGAAGCAGAGCGCCCAAGGACCTACCAAGTGGAAGCCCTCAGGCCGCTAGCATCACTTGGTGTCCCTCAGCCTAGGGGAGAAGTAGAGCTCTTTTGAGCCAATGAGCATCCTCAACTAGAGATAATACAGAGCACTGAACTTTTAAATATTTGTCTGGAATCTCATCCCAACCTTGGTCTCTAGGGCATTTCTGGGACAGCCTTTTGGCCTATTACTTTTTTTTTTGGTCTCCTGGCTGGGAGAGGCAGGGGCTGGACATGAGGAGTTGTGCAGGCTGCCAGGGCCTCAAGTTGACTTGAGGGGTCCTTGAATGCGTGCTCGGACCATGATCATAGCCCACATGGGGTGGGCAATAGCTGTGCAGGGCAAAGCAGGCTGGGAAACACCCTTTGGCCAATACTCTTCAGGGCTGTGCAACACCCCAGTGCACCTACTCCTGAACTGTCCCAGGAGGAAGCCACCAGTCGGGACCCAGTGTGTGGCTCTATGCTTCTGACTGCCCAGGACTGGGTACACGTATGCATTCTCCGTGTGGCTGAGCACATGGCTGTGTGCTTGGTGGGGCACAGCAGGGACAGTCTGGGGCCTTTGATCTGCAGGCAAGACAAATGCTTCTTGCTTACTTGGACTGTCCTCGGTCCCCTGGGAAGTTTGGACATCTTCAGACTAGGCAGGAAGCAGCATCCTTGGCCAGGAAAACCTCATCTTGGTGGGCTCTTGGGAGCCTGTGCTCCCGGGATCTACTCTCTCTCTCTCCCATGGGCATGCTTTTCTGCCACATAAGTTTTCAGAAACCAGAGAACAAAGTGATCCTCCTGGAAGACTCATAGTGTTAAGAACAGTCACTGAGGGCTGGGGTCATAGCTCAGCGGCATACTGCCTGCCTGGCAAGCACAAGGTCCTGAGTTCGATTCCTGGTACAAAAAAAATAAAAAGAATAGTCTCCTAGGGTAATAGCCAGCAGGACTGTCTTCCTGCCCCTCTCTCACCTCAGCAGTGCCCCTTGTCCCTGTCCATACAGATGCATGTGACAGGACGCCATCTCTAGTGTAATTCATGCTTATCATAGTGAACACTTGGGGCAGACACAGCTGTCTACAGACACCGCCTGATACGCAGGCACAGAGGTGAGTGGTCCCTATGTAGGCACTGGAGACACAAATGTTCCCACCCATCTACCCAGCCTCGGCCTGGGATAGGAAGAGCTCTAGGCTGGGGGCCAGAGGACCGGGCCTCCAGCCCTGGTATCTTTCACTTCTGGGTAAGTCAGTTCCCCTCTCTGAGCCTCTTTTCTTCTCTGTAAAATGGGGAGAAAAATTCTCACCCTGCTTGCTTTCTAGGGTGGTTTGGGGACTCAAAAGGAATAACGGGATTGAAGACATTATACAGATACAAAGCATGCAGGAACCCACCCAGCCTTGGACAGGGAGCTGAGCTCAGAGCTAGGCCGGGGGACTTACTTCCCCATAACTTCCCACAGTCTAGCCTCACCCCAGGAACCCCGTTCTGATCCCCATCCTGCCTACTGTCCAGGGCCTTCAAGGCCTCAGAGACAAGTGACAACACGAAGGCCTCCCTCCTGGGCTGGATCCCCTGTGGGGGAACCTGAGGAGGCTTGGTCTCCAACCTAGTGGTCTCGTTCTGTCGGGAGGGAGGCAGAGATACAGGCGGCACCCTCAGCGGACACTCATGATGGGAGGAGACCCTTGGTGCTGGGCCTGATGAGGGAACTGAGGCCACCACTGGTAGGATGACTGGGAGCTGCCTCCGTGCTGGTCTCCAGAGATGGGAAACTTGCTGGACACAACAGGGCTGAAAAGGTCCTGCTACAGCTGGGCCTGGTGGTAAAGGCCTGTAATCCTAGCACTCTGGGAGGCTGAGGCAGAGTGACTGCCAGTTTGAGCCCATCCTGGGCAATTTAGGGACCTAGTGACTGTCTCAAAAATAAAATCTAAAAAATGTGCAGGGCATGGTGGCACAGACCTATAATCCCAGCACTCAAGAGGCTGAGGCAGGAGGATTGCTGTGAGTCCAAGGCCAGCCTGCACTACATAGTGAGACTCTGTCTCAAAAAAAAAAAAAAAGTGGGGTGGGGTGGGGCTGGGGGGCTGGGTTTAATCTCTAATACTGGGGAAAACAAACAAACAAAAACCTGCTTGGAGGCCTTGAATTTTGCTCCATGTCTCAGCCCCCAACCCCAACAACTCTGCAGACAGTGGACTGGTTCCCTGAGCTGTATGCAGCCCCTAAGTGGAGGAGGTAGCCTCTGTCCCTAGAAGATGGTGGTGTCCCTTGGGTTTTTTGACCTGTTCTGGTGTGGCTTGGGTCCCTGCCTTCTGCCTCGGGTCT
>RJWT010043089.1:0-12021 GCA_004365215.1 Cuniculus paca | reverse complement strand
AAATAAAGAAGAAAGGAATGTGGTAGCAGTCAGTAGATACTGTAGCAAGAACCAGAACCACTAATTCTCCCAGCATGGCCTCAGGTTATCCTAATTCTTGCAAGAAAAATCCATTCATTCTGCTTCTGTCACTTCCCTGCTTAAATGTGAAGTACCATAACTATCCCCACACTTTATATGACAACAAGGAATGTCATGTTTAAAGCTCTTCCACATTCTATTTTTGGATACACTAATAAGCAGAATTGGTTTTGCTCATTTTATAGATGAAGCTTAAATAATTTTCTTAAAGTCACACAAGCTTATAACTTATGTCAGAACTAGAACTGTAATTCAGGTCTTTCTGTCTCCCTTTTCATACCTGGAATGTAGCTACACTCTTACTTTTGTAGGTCTAAACTATAATTTACCACTTCTACTCCAAATTTCGTGGGCTTGGGTCTGGGTGGGAGCAAGGTGCTACATATTCAGAATCAGGGAAAACTCAGGCAAAGAAAAGAGGGGGAAAAGGATGAGGCCTGCATATTGGATTTATCACAATGGGCAAGTTCAGGATTTTGTAGAAGCACAGGATCTTTCCTTCTAGAAGCAGAAATTTTGTTTAAGACAAACTCATCACAGGTCATCAATATTTACAATTACTCACGTCAAGAAAAGTGAAGTACTCTATAGTAATCTTAGAGATGAGAAAGGCTCTGGCTCCTGTGTAGGGGTCACTGCTCCAGTGAGGGTGGAGAGGAACTGTCCACTTCTTAGGAATAAAGACAAAGTCAGGAACCTGTGAGTTCTCATAATATGTAGCCTCAAGACACTTCACTTTGAGAGAAAGTGCTACTCTTGACTCAAATTCAAGATATCTAATCATACGCACAGTCACTTTTCCTTAGCGAGGCTTGCTGAGTAGTACATTTAATTCAGTGCTGTGATGTTTTATGAGAATTACCCAAATACTATGTTTAGTATAATGGTCATCATAGGCTAAATGAGAAAGGTGGTCCAAAATCCAAGGCGAGGTTGCTCGTAAAGATATTCTGGATGAGTATGTTTTTTTTCCACAATTACTCATCTGTTTGGGGTCTCACGTCATTCCCTATAAATTTTGGGATTTCTTTTTTCTATTTCTGTACAGAATGCCACTAAGATATTAATAAGGATTGTGCTGAACCTGAATATTGCTTTGAATAGTATGAACATTCTAGTAATTAATTTGTTCCTATGTATTTTATACTATATAAGTGAGATTTTTTTTCAGCTAGATTGTCATTTATTTATAAAAATGCCATGGACTTTTGTATGTTGATTTTATATCCTGCAACTTTACTAAATTCATTATTTAGTTCTAAGAGTTCTGTGGTATAATTTTGAGGTTTTTTACAGATCATATCATCTTTAAATGGAGGTAATTTTATTTCTTTTTCTATTTGGATACCTTTTATTTCTTTTTCTTTTCTGACTGTCCCAGTACTATGTTAATAGAAATTGTGAGAATGGACATCATTAACAGAGTGGGTAAAAGTGGGTACCAGATTCTAAAGGAAAAGTTTTCTATTTTTCCCTACCAATTATGATGCTAGATATGAGTTTTTCATAAAGAGCCTTGATATAATATGTGATATAAGTGCAACACTTACAAAAGTGTATATAAATACACTTTCCTTTAAGGACACTGACAAAAACTTGGAGATCTTCACCAGGTTATGAACTCATGGTTCACTAGGCTGTATGCTGTAATTTATTTAAAGACACAAATTGTTAGGATAAGTAAGTGATAGGTTGATATAAAAATTATGCCTGGCTGGTCTGAAAACTGGATGTAGAAAAGTGACACATTATCATCACCCACCTGCACCCTAGTCCCCTTGCATGTTAACCATTTGGAAGTAAAGCAAAAATAAGTGGAACCCTTCAATTCTGAAGAAAAGCATTGAGAAACCATAGCCCATGAGTAATTGAAGAACTAAAAAGAAAAATTTCTACCTCCTTTCTGAAATAGGTAAAGAAATTAACGACTTGGCTACAAGATCAACCTGTAGAATATGTGTATGTGCATGCTTTCCTGTAGAGCTAAACCAAAGTCTAATCTACTGCCAGAAGTAGAACCTAAAAGCTAATCTTTGACTGAAGACAAAAGAAAAATGAATTGTATTTTATGCAAAGAAGTAAGTCCATTTTTATTCATCGTTACAACTGGCCTATTTAAAAAGAAAGAGAAAAACTTTTGATACAACTTTCTTATAAAGTCAGGTATGAAATAGTACTGTTGAAGTAGAAATTAAAACCAGAATAGATGAAAGAAACAAATATCCTAGCCACAAAGGATAACACAGTTACTGTAATTGAGCTATATGCTTGGCCCTAAGCTTTTTGGCAGTCAAGGCCAAAAAGAAAACATGACAGGCTGCATAATGCCAGTGCAAGAAAGAAACAGCACACAAATGTTTCAAGGGAAAAATAACCTTTGTTTCTGGTAATAAATTTTCCAAAAACCATTCAGTTCCAGATTGAACAGTAACTGGTAACAGTTGTGGAAGGAGCTGCTTGCATTTTTTCTTCTTCTCTTGTATGCAACACTGGTACAAAAGAAACAGTTATCAAAAGATTTAGAAGTGGAGATGGAAGATAAAGGCTTATACCAAAAGACAAAACAAGAGAATGCAAATAGCAGTTCAAGGGGGTCATCCAACAGTTATGTAGGACATGAGGAAGAAATACAAGCAGACTCTCAGCAAAATGGTAAACTTCAGAAGGAAATGATTGAAAATCCTGCTTTAAAAGCAGAACTCAGGCTGGGGATTTAGTTCAGTGGCCTAAGTGCCTATCTGGCAAACATAAGGTTGTGAGTTCGATCCCTGGTGCCACAAAAAAAAAGAAAAAATAAAATAAAAGCAGAACTCAAAGGCAGGAAAACAATTTACAGATAAGCTAGGAATTTATGGAGACCAAACAGGTCTCTTAAGGTTTAAGAAAAGGCACCTAATTTTAGAATATATATCATGTTCATAACATACGTGACTAGGAGTAGTTACATTCACACGAGGTTGTAAAGAATTGTCACTATAGCTGTCATGGCCAAATAAAATAGAATGGAAAAGGATACGCTATAGGTTATTCAGTACAGAAACAGAGAAAGATGAAAAACAACCCCTTACATGAAAAGAGGATAGATTTGGAGTTTGACTCACTTGGATGTGAGTCTCTTTTTACAACTCACTGGTTCTATGATGGAAGCAAGTTAGACAACTTGCAGCCTGGGATTCTTCACTGAGGAACAACAGAATTATAAGGAGAGTTAAATGGAATAATGTAGAAATTACTTAACATGGGCTCTTCCACAAAGAAAATTATTGATGAATTTAGAGAGTATTGATGGGGAAAGGACAGGGGGAAAAAAGGAAGGAAGGAGGAAGGAAGGGAGGGAGGGAGAAAGGAAAGAGATTTTAAAAACAGAAAGCTACTAATTCTATTATGATAAAGGGTAAAAATGAAAGACTTGGTTACAGGGTTGATACAGTGATGATCCATACTGTATGTGCAGGTGGGTATGTTTTAATCAAGGTTAAAATGAGTTCTAAAGGAAGGGAAAAAAGGAGGGAGGGAGGAGAGGAAGGAAGAAAGGAGAAAGGAAAGGAGAGGAGAAAAGGAGAAAAGCAGAGAAGAAGAGAGGGAAAAGAGAAATGCCTTCTTAGAATTCTGTAAAGAAACATAGACACCAAATAAAATATAGGAGACAGCCCATGCTGTCATGGAGACTTAGAGTAGAAATGTTCCTTATCTGTTACTGAATTCAACTCTAACTTCGTAGCTACTTAAAATGAGGCCCAAAGTAGTATTTGCTCAAGCTCACATTGAAAGTTTTCCATAGATTTCTTCTCTGGGGAAAGCCTATAATTGTTATTTTTGAGAAGAAAATTAACGTCTGGCAAGGTTGGGTGATTTATTTATGGCCATAAACAAGGGATGAGCATTAGCCCTGTCTGGCCTAAATTTGCAGAAATTTATTACTGAAATTTTTTACCTGCTTTTGGCCTAGTCATTTAAATAATTTCTCCCATATGTAATAAATAGTGTTATTTAAATACGCTATTTAAATTTAATGTATTTATTCAACATTTTATTCATCATAAGACTGCCAAGACTGGGCATGTAATCTTTTGGAATAAATAATGATTACTTCTTTGTTACTGTAACCACTGTCTATAAAGACAATTTAGCCCAGACATGTCAATTAATACCGGAATCATTAGTTCTTGGCAGCCATGGCTTCTTGATACCTTTTCTTTTGTTCTAGCCAAATCCTGGCAGCTATAAACACAGACAGCCTTTTCAATGTCCTATAAACTGGTTGTTATTTTTAAATTGTAGCCAGAAAGAATATTTCTCAAAGACAAAAGAAGACCTTTCTTCCTTCTAAGGCAAAGAAATCATGTGTTGCAGTCAAAGAGGTATATCGTTGAATGTGTTTATTTGCAGAGTGCAAAACATGTTTCAGTTCTTTCTTTCATTATGGCAAAATCCAAATCACTAAAATGAGATTTTGGTTGATGTTTATTTTTCAACAGCATATGCAACTACATCTACTCATGGTGATTTTATCTTAGGAAAACATGAAATGTACTTAGTTGTAATTTTTTTAACCAGATTTCTTAACTTTTTGGTGACCTCTGTCAGTCTCATTTCAATCCACAAACCCATGCTAGCTGTTTTTAGGCTCTTTAAACCTTTCTTTTATCCTTACAAAGAAGTTTAACATCTAGGAAGAGAGGTAATAGTCAAATAGTTTAAAACATAATTACCAGCAGTAGTAATAATAATTACCAGTCTTAATGAATAAATTAGTACATGAATAATTTAGTCAATAAACACTCAGCTAAGAAAAGGATTTAAGATGATCAGGAAATATCTGTATCATCAGCATCATCACCACCATTTTACATATATATATATTATAATTAAATTTATTGGTATATTTTAGATATACATAAAGATCACACTCATCATAGGGAATTTATACCTATACATGATATATTTGGATTTCTCTATTTTTCCCAATCCCCTTTCCTCTCTTCAACTTCATCTTCCCTTCCCCATTTACAAAGTTTTGTTTCTATCTTTTTCTAATCCTTTTTTTACCTTTTCCCTTTCTTCCTTTCACCCTTCCTCCACCCTAGTTCTTCTTTCCTTTTGAACAGTTTCTTCCCATTTCACCATATCTATTGTACATTTTGGTCCTTATTTACTCTTTCAGTTTCTCACACCAGGGAGACAATGCTATGTTTACACATGAGTCCGATTTATTTCTCTTAAGCATATAGTCTTGAGTTACATCTATTTAACTAGAAATGCCTCCTACAAAGTGCTTATTATGTGCCACAGGCTAGTATTAACTCATTTAATTTTTACAACAACCTATAAGATAGGCAATACTATCCAGGCATGGTGTCATATACCTGTAATTCTGGTACTCTGCAAGATCGCCATGAGTTCAAGGCCAGCCTGAACTACATAGTTAGACCCTGTCTCAAGAAACAAAAAGGTAACACTGTCCTCATGTACAGAAAGAAGATAAGGACATTGAAACATAGAAAAGTTAAGTAACCTTTCCATTGTCACACACCTTGTAAACTGCAGATCTGAGATTTGATCCAGACATTTTGGCTTCAGATTATAGACTTAAATGAGGACCAAAAGAAGTAAGAGTTATCTGTATCTTGAATAATAGATAAGATAATACTCACTGCCAGGGAGCATGTTGGACAAAGGTTGGAGAAAAAGCAAAATGGCAAGAGATTCATAGTTCGCTTGGAGTACAGAGGCAAAAGACTGAAAAGATTGGCTGGCATGTCTTATTGATAATAACCATAACAACAAAAACACTGAAATTTCCAAGCAAAAAACAAATAAATCAAAGTGACATTTTAGGAAGCAGAATCTAGCGAAAGATGAATTCAAATGGCTAAGCAGACTACTTAGCAGACCTTTATAAGAGATGAAATTTGAAGACATAAAGATTTAAACAAGTGATACTGGGAAGTAAAAGTAAGTGAGAAATAGTATCAAAAAAAGGGCCAAATCTCAGCCAGCCACTGAAAGAACCTGAGGAAAAAAGTCAAATGTTGTTCTTAGCTAAACCTGAACAAATAGGAATATGATATCACTTGACAAATATAACAGAGTTGGTTTCATTGAAACAATGGTGAATTAAATTGATCATTCACTGAAATCATTGGTTTTACTACATAAATATTTCCTCATTGTACTACTTCTGTGTCCAACAACCCAAGTTTGTATTTCCCAGAGCTTAGTCTTTGACTCACTTATCTTTTTCCTCAACCTTTACCCTATAGCTTATCTTTCATGTACCTTGAGTGCTAATTTCTATTTTTGTAATTCCAGATATGCACCCAACCCCAGCCCTGTCTCCTGAGTCAGTATGTGCTCTGTTGTGCTAAAGGGTTCCACTTGAAGACAAACGCATGATTTCAAATCAAAACATTCTCCACTAAATGAAGTAATGATGTAGAAAGAAACAAAAGCATAGAGGCAAATCTTTACGGCCAGCCCATTATGTCAGTACAGTTTGTTCCTATTTATTAAACTACGAGGTATTTAAAACTGGACATTCATACTCTAGAATCTTTATGAGAAGTTCATAAATGTATTTTTTAAATTTTCTATGAGCCTTTCCATTATAAAATGAGGGCTGAATATCACAGTAGAGCTATTGCTCAAGACCTGGAAAAAGAGAATAGAACAATCAGAAGTTAGGAGCAATTGCAGAATAGAGCTCTGTTCTTAAGTGAAACAACCCCAAGTGGAACTATTAGGAACACAGAAGATCAAAAATGGGATCCCAAATCAAAACCAGTGTACTAGACCCAAAAAAAAGTTATGAGAAATGCAGGAGGCATTATGCCCTAGACAAGCAGACTCAACATCATCTGGAAGCAAAATTTCTGAGTTGTACCTGACCTACTGATCCCAAAACTCTGGTGGTAGGGTCAGCACTGTAGGTGTTAACAAGTTCTCAGGGTAGTGGTAGTGTACACAGTTGAGTTTGAGAGCAACTGGCCTGACACTCCTAAGCAAGGATAGGAGAGGACCTGAGCAGGGGAAGATAATCTGCATACCTGAAAATGGTTCTAATATCACATGGGAATCTTAGTAATCATGTCTTATATCACAAAGGAAGTATTGTCTAGCACTACAGAACTGATATTATCCAGACAGTATTCTCTGTCAGCACTGCATCAAAGTTAGAAATCAATAGTGAAAAATTTGTAGAAAATAAAATTAGAAACTAACAAACATTATTGTAACAATTGATTAAGAAGATAAATCATACTGGAAATTATAAAGTATTTACAATCCTACATATCATACTTGCATGATGTTATGGTTTATACATAATGCCAATTTGAGAAGTCTAGATGCTTAACTAAGTAACTCAGCAGCTCTACATCCTGGGGTGTAGAGAACAAGTAGTTACTGTTCTAGGATATGGTTCACTGTGTCAATTTGAGAAGGTCAGAAGTTTAACTGATTCAGCAGGGGACCAGGGTGCCTAGTTTGTAACGTCCTCAGCCTGTGCAAGAGGAGGGCAGGCAGATAGTGTGAGTGCTACACCCACCCTAGGGGAGTAGCTTGCATACAATAAAAGGCAAATGAAGAGGGACCAATTGCTAGTTCTTGGGAGGAGCTCCAGTCTTCACCTTCAGCTTGGATGCCGTCTGCTGGCTTCTGGCATAGACTGTTTGGCTTCTGCCTGGGACTCCTCAGCCTGCATTATAGACTCTTCAGCCTTCCATCGCAGATTCTTCCATGTTCCATCGTAGACCCATCAGCCTCCTGATGGGACTTACATGGGACACTGCAGTAAGCTCCAACCCTTGGGCTGGACCCTTCAACCTCCAGCATGCAGACACCCTCTGCACGCTCCCTCATCCCACTTTGTGGCTGACCACTGTAAGCCAATCTTGTAATTTTTTACACATTTGTATATCTTATGTTATATCTGTTTCTCTAGTAAATCCTGACTGATACACATGATGTAGGCAAAATAAAACTTAAATAGGTAATTATAACCTTAAGTATGTACATTAGAAAATATCAGAATCAAAAATTAATGAATTAAGATTGCAGAGTGATAAAATATACTATTTTCTAAATTTATCAAAATTAATTCAAGAACAAATACTGAAATTGAACTGACTTATAACACTATTATCAGGGGTGTTGAAAGAAAGACTCCAGAGCAGAAACTGCAATACTTAACATCTTAGTCAATTTCCCAACACTGGAAAAAATACATAATGCCTGCAACTTAAAGCAGAAGTTTATTTTGGCTTATGGTTAGTCCTTGGGCCACTCGCTCCAAGCCAGAAACAAAATGTCAGAGGGCAAGGTTGTTCAACCCATGGCATCCAGGGGGCACAGAGAGCAGGAGGAGCCAGGGACAAGAATATACCTTTGGGGCCCTCACCTCTGAGCATCTTTGTACCACTTTCTTCTGCAAATAAAATGACTTTCGCTTTGTATCATTTCAGACTCCTCTTCCTCTTTCTATGGTGGTGGGGAAAGAGCCTAGCCCAGAAGAAAGTGGGCTGGGGTGCCATTCCCTCTCCTGCAACTCCACCCACTTGAGCCCGGGTGTCACCCTAGGGCAATCCCTCCCTAATCACTCCAGCCACTTGCATACTATTCTAGGAGTATTTTATATAACCTCAGAGTAAAGCACATTCGTCCCTTTTTTTCACTCTCTTTTGAACCGGAAAGCCTGATTTATCCACCCAGTCTGTGTACATTTTGAAATACTTTGCATGCCATACACAAGAGCTTGGAATCTCTGTCCGATCCACAGTACCATTACGGTTTGGCTGTAGAGTGCTCGCATTCAGCAAAGGATGGAGGAGTCAGCACCAGAAAGAAAGTGCTTACACTGAGGCTGAGGGCAAGGACAACGAAGATCACATACCCTATGTGCCATTGTGACAATGACAGCAACTACTGCTGCAGAAGCTGCTGCAGAAGATGGAATGAACAATGGACAATGGCAGCAAACCTCAAGGAGGTGAAAATGACATCCTGCTGGGCCCTCAGTTTAATGTCAACCTCCTGCATCAGCACCAAAACCTCAAAGAAAAGGCTGTAGCCCACAAAAAATCTGTGAAGGAGAAGCAGTTGAAAGAAGAAGAGATTCTGGAGAGTGCGTCCTGAGGTCTGAGCCTTGATGCCAGTGAGGGAGACAGTCAAGGGTATCACATAAGTTGACCCAATCAAAACCAGTTGGACACACCTCATAATGTTCTGAGCATGTCTGAAGAGTGGTATGAGCATGTATGGAAGGAGGAAAGAGATGGGACTCCACACCCATCAAGAACTTTGAGGAAATGAAGTTTCCTGCGGCCATCCTGAAAGACCTGAAGAGGAAAGGCACACTCCCCAACACCCATCCAGATTCAGGGCAGCCCTTCCACTCTATCCAGCCAGGACATGATTGGCATCACCTTCACAGGGTCAGGTAAGATGCTTCTGTGAATGCTGCCCATCATCATATTCTGCCTGGAACAACACAAGTAGTTGCCTTTCTCTAAGCACGAGGGATTCTGTAGACTCGTCATGTGCCCCTCCTGGGAGCTTGCCTGGCATACCTGTGGCATCCTGGAATATTACTGTCACTTGCTGCAGGAAAATGGTTCACCCTCCAGTGCTGTGCTCTCTGCATGTCCATCAGAGAGCAGATGGAGATCATCTGACATGGTGTACACATGATGACAGCCACTCCTAGGTACTTGCTACAGAAGATGACGGTCAGCCTAGATGTCTGTCACTACCTGGCCCTGGATAAGGCACCATCTTCTCCAATTTTAAGAGCCAGCAGCAGACTACTTTTCAGTACCACATGTGAAAGAAGATTCAGAAGTTTGCCAAGAGTGCCCTGTCACTATCAATGTGTGGCAAGCTGGGGCTGCCAGCCCAGATGTCATACAGGAAGTGGAATATGTGAAGGAGGAGGCACCAGCTTCAGCACCTACAGAAGATACCTCCACCCATGCTCACATCTTCAGAGAAGAAGGCAGACATAGATGCCTTTCATGAATACCTGCTGCTCGAGGAGGTTGAGGTTGTGGCCATCTGTGGGGGCAGCAACCAGAAGGAATGGACCAAGGCCGCTGAAACATTTCAGGAGGGCAAGAAAGATGTCTTGGAGGCCACAGACATAGCCTCCAAGGGCCTGGACTCCCCCGCCAAACAGCAAGCACATCATCAATTACAACATGCCCAAGGACACTGAGAATTACACGCACCAGATTTGCCATACTGAGTTCTCAGGAAATGTAGGTATTGTCACCACCTTCATTAACAAGACCTTTGATGGACCCTGAGGTACTGATGGACCTCATGGCCCTCCTTTAAGAAGCAAAACAGAAGATGCCACTGTTGGTCCACAGAGTGCACCGCACGGACAAATCCATGCTAGACATCTGAAGATAGCACAGCTATGCCTTCTGTGGAGGCCTCAGCCATGGAATTGTTGACTGCCCCAAACTCCAGGCCATGCAGAACAATCAGCCACAAGGACTACCTGGCCCACACCTCTATAGAATTCTGATTCATCTGTTTCCCCTGCTTCCAAAGTCCAATTGATAAGAAGGATGTCCTATGTAAAATTAATAGGTTACTTGGGTTTATCATCTTTGTATAGTTTTGAATTACAGACTGGATAAATAAGTAAATGGGTTATGTATTACCTTAGCTCTATGTAGTTTATAAACATGGGGTTATTTCAATGTTGATTATACATGGTATGTTTTATGTAGTATAATACATGTGTAATAGTTCTACCATTGTTAATTGGGCAGTACATCAATGCACAAAGTACATAAGGTAGAGAATAGTACAAATTAAGTTTGTAAAATGTACAATATACGAATATAGTATTAGTCAGGGAATAGCTTGATTAGTGGTGGTGCAACTCAATTAGTGGCAGTTTCTGTCTGGATTTTGATGTCCTAGGGAGATAAATTCTCCATTTTTGGTTTGCAAGACCAAAGTAATACTTGTACTACAAAGACTCATCATTTTAGTAGTTTATTTTCTATGAGGCCTGTAAATGGTATAAAGATTATAATAATAGAAAAATATAAGATCAGAGCTACTTGACCAGTAATAGTAAAAGGGTATTCTACTGGCTGTTCTCCAATCCATGTCAGCACAAGTAAATTTGCTACTGAAATCCAGATAGGCATTAACTCAAAGGACAAAATGCTATGGTTCACAGTTTTGATGAGTGAAGGGTAGGAATGATAACCAACTTTAGAGTAAAAACTATTAGTGCTTGCACCCCTCTGAGTTTGATTGCACATGCAGATATGAAATACTCTGGCATACTATGTGGGGGAGTGTTAAGTGGGCATGTGGGTGTGTAATTATCTGAGTCCTCTAATAAATCTGGAGAGAATAAAACTAAAATTAGTACAGTTCACAATGAACAGAACACCTAAGATATCTTTAAGTGTATAATATGGATGAAATGGAATTTTAGAAGTAGTTTCATGAAGTTATAAATGAGTTATTACTAAAGCCGTGATAATAAATGATAAAAAGAAAAGAAAAAAGAATACGCCCTTCCAAGCCATGCCCCCAGTGGCCCGCCTCCAACCAGGCCCCACCTCCAAATGGCATGTTCAACTCCTCTGCTGATCAGCGGGTGAATCCATCGCTGAGTGCAGGGCTCTCATGATTCAATCAGCTTCTAAACACAAGAGGCTTTGTGGGCAGGGGGTGCATTTTAAATCTAAATCATAACACTTGGCAACTTGTCAGAAATGCAAATTCTCAGACCTCCCATGCTTACTGAATCAGAAATCTGGGGTGGGACCCCAGAAGTCTGAGTTTTAGCAAATGCTCCAAGTGATTCTAGTACAGCTAAAACTACCAAGTCCACAATACAAAGGAAGTTAATGCATCATTTTCCTTGTTCAAACCTCTAACTAATACCAGAGATCTTGCTTACAGTCATTA
>RJWT010043088.1:0-12019 GCA_004365215.1 Cuniculus paca | reverse complement strand
AGTCACAAGGGTGAATTTTGTGTTGTCTCCATAGCATAACAACCTAAAGGTGTTAGTGGGATCCAAAATGCACAATACATATTGGGAAAGTCAAAGGGGAGGAATTATCTAAAAAGGGAAAGAAATGACCACTATTAATCTATTATCATGATTTGAAATTTAGATTGTATTCATTGTTCTGATTAGTTTCATTTCATTCTGTTTTGTTTGATTTCATTATACTTGATGGTATGGACAGCTATTTTAAAGATAACAAAATATATAATTGCAGCCATCGAGGATGTCCAGTTATCTTATTTGGAAACCTGTATGGCTTTCATTGTTTGTTTTGATTGATTTTACTCTATTCTGTATGGTTTGATTATAATATGTCTGAAGGTGTAGGCAACTATTCTGAAGATAACAACTATTATGGTAGCCAATGCTGTTTTGCTAACATCTTGAAATTCTGTATTGCTTACATTGTTTTGCTTTGTTTGTTTTGTTTTGTTTCTACTGTTTTAGTTTGTTGTATTTTGTTTGATTTTACTTATCCCTGATGGTATGGGCAGGTATACTGCAGAAAATAAGAGGCATTATGGTAGCCTTACTGATTGCTTTTTACCCTGTTTGAAAGTCATGTACCATGTTCATTGCCTTGTTTTGATTGATTTTACTCTGTTTTGTTTTGTTTGATTGTATTCTTTTCAAAATAAAAAAAAATCATATTGTATGTGGAGAAATTTAAGATACTATTTACTAACTATGGCCTTCATAGATGGTGAAATATGGAAAAATCAAGGGATTTTTGAAGTTGTTTTATTAATTGAATATGGGTACTTAGTGAGAAGATAGCTCACATTGAATATATTGATATTTTGGGAGTACGATTATTGTTGATCAACATTTATTTACCTGTATTCAATTTCCCTCCTTGGTTTTAAGGAATGCTCAATTTTGTAAGTACATATCTTTGAAAATTGAGAAGGAAGTCAAGATTTTGTTTCCATGTCTCTGAGAATTGGAGCACAGGAACACTACTTAGACTTGGCTAAGAGGGCACTCAAGTGAGACTTCATTAAGCAAGTAATGCCAGGGCATTTTTAAAAAGAGTAGGATATAAACTAATGATATACTCTTTTGTGATACTATTGGATAAGAATGTTGAAGTCCTGGTTAGCTGTTTTTACTGCTCATCTTTATTTGATTGCTACTCACTAGTGGGATCTGTTTCAGTTTAATCACACTGTTCTGTTGTCAAGAACTGAGAAACCTGAATGATACAGTACATATTAAAAATCTCTGTAAGGAGTGCAGCATTAGAGGTATGCAAGCAAAATGAAATTTAGAAATAGAGAGAAGTCCACCTGCTATACTCTGGGTCTAAAGTATTTCCCAAAGGCTCATGTATTAATGATTTGTTCATCAGCTTGTGGTGCTGTTGGGAGGTAGTCAAATATTTAGGAAGTAGGGCCTAGTGCAATGAAGTAGATTATCAGGCTCATCTATTTGAACAGGACATTGAGATCCTGGTCCCTTCTCTTTGTGCCATGTTCTTCATGGGATGAACAGTTGTGCACCACCACATGCCTCTTGCCAGGGTATTTTGCCTCAACACAGACCCAAAGCATGAGGGCCAATTGAGCAGGGATAAAATTTCTGAGAGTGTGCACAAAAACAAACCTTTCTTCTATTTAAATTCATTATCTCAAATATTTAGTCTCAGTGAAGGAAAGCTAACAAGGTACCTCCAAACACTGTCACACAAATAAGATATGTGAATATCACCACATGACTGAAATCACGTCTCATGTCTAGTCTTTGAAAGTATAATTAAAGCACATGACTTACTACAGTCACTATAATTACATGCTGGCGTATCCAGTTGTGTAAGCACCAGAAACCTACTATGAAACTCTTTGCAGAAGGCTGAAAATGTTTTTTATTTCCCACAGATAAAAGAATTGGAGTGGTTTGATTTTGTTGTAGTCATTTGCTTTATTGGCCTGTAAATTCTAAATTATAGGTGTTCGTTATAGTAGTGCTAGCTGCTGTAATAATCAGAACTCAAACTTAAACATTAAAATATGGTTCAATTATAATACTTTGTTTTTCACTGCAATAAATTCTCACTTTTGTGTTTCTGAAATCTCTGCCTATGCCTATGTCTTCAAGATTTCTACCTAAATTCTCTTCCAGTAGATTCTGTGCATGTGCTTTAATATTCAGATCTTTAATCCATTTTGACTTTAATTTAGTGCATTGTGATAGACATGGATTTAGATTTAGTCTTCAGCATTCAGAAAACCAGTTTTTCCAGCACCATTTATTAAAGGGGCCTTCTTTCTTCCACTGAACATGTTTGGCCCCTTTGTCAAAAAAAGATGGCTAAGTGTGTTCGTAGTTGTGTTTGCATCTGCTTATCTGTTCCACTGATCCTCAGGTATGTATTTTTGACAGTACTATGCTGATTTTATCACAGTAGCTTTGCTGTATAAAACCACAGATGTAATGCCCTCTGAATTTTCTTTGTTGCCTAGAATTGTTTTTGCTATTCTAGGTGTCTTACAATTCCAAATCAGTTTTAGAAATATTTTCTCTAGTTCTGCAAGGTATGTTGTGGTATTTTGACCAGAATTGCATTAAATATGTGCAACAGTTTTGGAAGTATGGTCATTTTCACTATGTTTGTTGTTCCTATTCATGAGCAAAGGATACCTTCCCATTTTTTGATATCCTCTTTGATATGCCTTTCAGAGTACTGTGGTTTTCAAAAGTATATTTTGCTTCTTTTGTAAGAATGATTCCTAAGTATTTCATTTTTTGGATACTATTGTGAAGAGTGTAGCTTCCCTAATTTCTCTCTCTGTGAGTTAGCTGATTGTGTACAGCAAAATTGTTGATTTTTGAGTGTTGATTTTGTATCAAGCTATGCTACTGAATTTGGTTATCAAATCCAGAAGTCTTTTGGTAGTTTTTAGGGTCTTCTATGCACAGTGTCATGTCATCGGCAAATAAGGATAATTTAACTTCTTCCTTTCCTATCTTTATTCCTTTTATTTCTGTCTCTTGTCTAATTGCTTGGGCTAATGTTTCCAGAACTATAATGAGGAGGAGTGGTGATAGTGTACATTCTTGTCTTTTCCTGATCTTAAAGTGAAAGCTTTCAGGTTCTGACTATTTTGTATGATTTTGGCTGTTGGTTTGTCATAGATTGCTTTTATTAGACTGAGATTAAGACCATATATTTCAATTTTCTGTAGAATTTTCATCATGAATGGGTGTGGGACTTTACCACAAGTGTTTTCAGAATTTATTGAGATGATCATGTGATTTTTTTTGTCTTTGGATCTGTTGATATCATGTATTACATTCCTTGATTTTCTTCTCTGCATTTCTGCTCATCACTTGGTCCTGTTATATAAACTTTTTGATGATTTGTTGCATTCGTTTTGCTGGTATCTTATTGAGGATTTTTGCATCTATAATCATTAGTTAGATTGAGCTTTAGTTCTTTTATGGGGTGAAGGGAGGTTTTGCTCTGGTTTTGCGGTAATACTTGCCTCCAGGAATAAGTTAGGGGGTATTGTTTCCCTTTCAATTTCACTAAAGAGTTTGAGGAATATTGGCATCAAATCTTCTCTAAATTTCTTGTAGTATTCAGTAGTGAATCTATCAGAACCTGGGCTTTTACCAACTTACTTTATTAGTAAGTTTTTTATTGCATTTTCAATTTCATTAACTCATATTGAGTTATTAAAATTTTTTATATTCTCTTAATTTAACTTTGGTAATTCATACATATCTAGGATCCTGTCCAATTTTTTTGTGTTTTCCATCCTATTAGTGTGAAAATTCTCAAAATAGGCATTGATGATCTTGTGAATTTCCACAGGATTCATATGATTTTGCCTTTTTCTGTCTTCATTGCATGAGTTTGAGTTTTTTCTTTTGTTTTTTGATAAGACTGGCTAAGGGTTTTATTACTTTTATTCAATCTTTCAAAGAACCCCAACTCTTTAACTCATTGATTCTTTATGTTGTTTTATTTTCTCAATAGCATTAATTTCTGCTCCTAACTTAATAATTTCTACCCTTGTATGAGTTTTGGGCTTGACTTGCTCTTCTTTCTCTACAAGGTTGAGGTGCAACTTTAGGTTGTGTTTGTACTGTTTTCCTGATGTGAGAATTGACCACAATAAATTTTCCTCTTAGGAGTGCTTTCATTAAGTCCCACAGGCTCTGGTATGTTATATCTGCATTTTTGTTTATTGTACATATTCTTTTATTTTCTTCTTTAATTTCATCTGCAATCCATTGGTTGTTCAGGAGGATGTTATTTAATTTCCATGTGTCTATGGAGTTTTGTGGTGTCTTTTGCCATTGATTTTCAATTTCAATGCACTATGGTCAGATCATATGCATGGAATAATTTCAATTCCTTTGCATTTACTTAAACATGTTCTACAGGCTACTATATGGTTTTTTGTAGAGAACATCCCATGGGTAACAGATAAGAATGTGTACTCTGATATTTTGGTGTGGAACACTTTGTAAACATGTCCTAAGTCCATTTGTTCACCTTTTGGATCAGTTCTTAAGTTTCGTTGCTGATTTTTTGTGTGGTTGACCTATCTAATTGTGACAGTGGGGAATTAAGGTCCACAATTACAACTGTGTTATTTCTTATTTGATTTTTTTATGTCTATTAATATTTGTTTTATATAATTGGGTGCTCTCATATTTGGTGCATACCTATTTATGTTTGTTATCTCTTTCTCTTGGTTTAGTCCCATAACAAATATGTAGTGACCTTTTATTTGTCTCTTTTGATCATTCTTGGCTTGAAGTTCACATTTTTGACAAACAGAATAGCTACCCCTGCTTTTTCTGGATTCCTGTTGCATGGAGTGTTATTTCCCATCCTTTGACTTTCAGTCTATGCATTTCTTTTAGTTAAATGTGATTTTTGCATACAGCATATTGCTTGATCTTGTTTCTTGACCTATTCTGTCAGTCTGTTTTTTTTTTTTTGACTTTTGAATTGAGGCCATTTACATTGATGGTTATAACTGATATATATTGGGCTATTCCTGCCTTGCTATTTTTCTGCTATTGGTTCCCTGCTTTTTCCTTCTGTTTAATTGATTTCCTGGCCTGGTGGTTTCTTTCTATTGTTTTTCTTGGAATTGTGATCATTTTATCTCTGCCTAGAATATCTTTCAGTACCCTTTGTAGGATTGGTTTGCTGGTCATGAATTTCTTAATTTATTTGTCATGGAAATATTTTATTTCTCCATTAATTTTGAAAGATAGTTTTGTAGGGTACATCAATCTCCACTGAAAGCTATTTTCTTTCAAGATTTGAAATACTTCACGATCTTCTTGACTTGAGAGTTTGTGTTCATACATTGTGTCAACTTGACACTTCAGAGTCTAGAAGCTTAACTAAGTAACTCATCAGTTCTATGTATAGAGAGCATGCCCATACCACTCTAGGATGCTGTTCATTGTATCAATTTGAGAATTTTAAAAGTTTAACTAAGTGACTCAGCAGAAGATCAGGGACCTCACTTTATAAATATTCTCAGCATGTGTGCAAGAAAGGCATGGAGAGAGTGTGAGTGCTATACTAACTTGAATGTGGGTAGTCTACATTCAATACAAGGGAGGAAAAGAGACTTATTCTCCTTGTTTTTGCTCTTGTTGCTTTTGCTGTCTTTTGCCACCTTGAAGTGTTGCACCTGTGCCATGTCACCCTACCTTGGAGCCACCTGATTACATACCGAAACCACCACAAACTATGAGCTAAATAAACCTTTTATTCCTTAATTTTGGGCATGAAGTATTCTTTTCCACTGTAATTAGAAAGAAGTAATGCTAGGTTGAGAAAATTGGACATGGTCTACTAGACTAAAAGAAAAATGTCCTAAATTATATGTCTCATTGTTGCAGCCAAAATTCCACTTTCATATTAAAATCATGTTTAACAACATAAAATAACATTCATCTATTTTAAGTGGGATTGCATTGACTCTATAGGTCATGATAGGAAGAATAAATTTTCAGATGTTATCTCCTAATCTATGAGTGGAAAAATAAACTATTTTATTAATTATTTCATCAGATTTTTGTGATTTTCCTTAGAATAAATCTGAATGGATTTTGTTAGACTTTTACCTATGTATTTCATGTTTAGGGTTCTATTATAAATGATATTGTGTTTTTAATTTCTACTTTTCATTGTTTATTCTGATATATAGGAAAATGGTTGACTTTTTATATTAATCTTTTATATTGACAACTATATGTGACAGTTAAGTTGGTTTGTGAACTTGATTATTTGAGACCACCTAGGGGATCAGTAAAGCACATTTCTGGAAATATCTGCATAAGTCATTGATATCCATTCCTCTCTGGGTGGGTCTTCCCCTGCTCTCCTTTCTATTTATACGAAATGGGCAGCTTTGTTCCACCAAATCTTTACATCATCATGTTACAGCCTTGCAGCCAGTCAATCGTGAAAAAAATATTCTTTGAATCCATCAGCTAATTTTTTTGTCTCTCTGTATTTTACTTGTGAGTGTCAGGTACTTTTTTAACAGTGATAGGAAACATGAATAACATAAAAATTAGTGCAGAAGTGAGGTAATATTTGTAACTACAACTGACCTTACAGCTAAGAAGTTTTTGGAAATGGTTTACAGGAGGAGTTTTGGATGGTTTGAATATGTGGGCTACAGCAACTGTATGCAGAGCTAATGGGTGATTCTAATCAGAGTTCAGAAGATCAGAATATTTGTAGCAATGGAGGAGTTAAAATCAGGGCAATAATGCCTCACTTAGGAAAGATGACTCTGTTCAGAACTGGACTACAAGACATTGATATTGATAAAATTACTCTGGTAATTTTTTATCTTAAATTCATGTCCTAAGACTGTGAGACTCAGTTTTAAGGCAGTACACTAATTGATCTGTTAAACAAAAGGTAGTCCATCATTTTAGTCTGCATGGGTACTACTGGCTAGTTTTAGTGGAATGTAGAGTGAGAACAGAGAAAAAGCAGAAACATTTGAAAAACTTAAATTTTAGCCAGAAAAGATGTGTAAATCTTAAACCTGTTGCTGGAGAGATTAGTCCATATAAAAGATACAGAACACTTTGAACCAGACAGGAAAAAAGATGCCTCGAGGGCATGTTGGGAATTGGTAAACTGTGGAACATAATCTAAATGTTGCAAAAATACAAAACCTTTCATTTGAGGAAAAAGCCCTTGGGTCTAATGCTATTTTTATCTAGGCATATAGAATATAACAGTTGTGAAATTAGAGAAACTTTCACCCATATTTCAAACAAGGGCTGAGAGCCCTGGCAATGAGCTCCAGAAAAGTAAGAATGTGAAGTTGCGGAAATGAATCCAAAGTTGCAAACCAGACCCTACAACATCCTAAAGATGCCAAGAATATGGAATATCTGCCAAGGAACAGATATCAACTGAAGCCAGCCCAGGAGAGAAGCTATGCAGTCTCTAAGCTAAAAGTCCTTAAGGGGTAGTGTCAGCTGAGTCCTCTGAAATTCACATTTCACTATCACATACCCAGTATGCTAGATATGGAATTACAGGATTTAACTTTTGCTTAGCTGGGTTTTAGTCTTGTTTTGATAAGATGATTTCTATGTCCCTAATCCTCCCTTTTGAAATGAAATGTTTGTCTTCTGTCACAAAATCTTGGGATTATGTAGATTATGTAACTTTTTAAAAAAATTATTACTGAGATGCACAGCTAACAGTTTGACTAGGGTGTTGGAAATTTCAAACTTGGACTTTTAAGTAATACTAGAACTTCTGAGAATTTGGGGCAGGGATTAATGCTGTTTTAATCATATGCTGGATTGTTATGTTAGGCAGAATTATGATAGTTTATTTAGACATTAAGGAGTTATGTTTGGGTGTAAATTTAACAAGAGGTGGAATTTGAGACATAAACTCAGCTATTAAATTAATTAATTTGAAAACTCCTTAGGGGATTGTTACAGCACACTTCTCAGTGCATCTGTGAGGATGATATAGTTGCATTCTTATAGTCTGTATATCTTGTCATTTTTCTGTTGCTTTCTGAAACAGTATTTTTGATCTATGTTCTGTCAAGCATGGCAAAGGAGCTTTGCCCTGGTACATTTTTCCACCATGGTGTTTGAACCCTCTCTGTGTCCAAATTAAAACTTTTATTTAATTTGTAGGTGTCAGGTATTTTGTACCAGCAAGTGGATAACTGACTAAAATATAATAACTGCTTTTTAGTTTAAAAACTTTCATGACTTTTAAGATTTATTTTAATCTTTTTGAAACATGGTCTCAGATTGGCCTTAAACTCATTTTGTAGCCCAGATTGCCTTGAACTCATAAGGCCAATCTTCCTACTTAGGCTTCCTGAGAGCTGGCATCACAAGCATGTGACACTATGTCTGAGTTTATCAGACTTTTTTTAAAATTTAAATTATTATACCTTACGTGGTCAAAAAATGTTTTATATCTCCCTTTCCAATCTGAATATATTCTAATTCTTCTTTCTTATTGCATTAACTGGGGTTTCCAGTATCATGTTAAATGTGGAGGTAAATAAAAATTGCTTTATCCCTGATCTTAGTAAGAAATACTTGAATTTCTCACTGTTGACAATGGCATCAGCTGTAGATTCATAGTATATGGACTTTACAAAGCTGAAAGAGCTGAAAGAGTTTTTCTTTAGTTTTTGGTTACAGATATTTTTATTATGAATCAGTGTTATAATTTTTCAAGTGCTTTTCTACATTCATTGATATATTCATATAAGTTTTCATCTAATTACTTTTTTAACTTGGGTCTTAATTTTTTAAATATTTTATTTTAAAAGAATAAAACCAAGCCAAAAAAAAAAAACAGAATAAAGCCAATCAAAACAAAACAGTGCGATACAGGATTTCAAAACAAGATAATAGGAAGTCAACAATGGTTACCATAATGCCTCTTTTTGCCTTCAAAATTGCTGCCCAGGCCAGGCAAGGTGGTACACTCCTGTAATCCCAGAACTTGGGAGGCAGAGGCAGGAGGATTGTTGCAATTTCAAGACCAGCCTGGGATGCAAAGTGAGCCAAAGGCCAGCCTAAACTGCATAGTGACACCCTGTCTGAAAAAGCCAAAAAAAAAAAAAAAGAAAAACCAAGAAAATAGTTGCCTATATCATCAGACATAGGAAAATCAAACAAAACAGGACACAATAGAACCAATAAAAACAAAACAATGGATACAATATAGGATTTCCAAATAAGATAATAGTAAATCCAAAATAGCTATCATAATATATCTTGTTATCCTCGGAATAGCTGCTTATTCCATCAGATATAACAAAATAAAGCAAGACAAAACAGAATAAAACAAAACAACGAAGATGATACAGGACTTTGAAACAAGAGAATAGGGAATTAACAATGGCTACCATCCTCAGAAGGAGATCCTTCAAATATGCCATAGTGTTTATTGTCATCCACTAAATAGATAATCAGATCACCAGTTTTAGGCTTGCAAAGTCAATGAAACACTAAACATAAGCATTAAATTGTATTTCACCTCAATAGCTACCTTCTCAGCCTTCTCCAGATCAGCCAGTTGCTCATGGGTAGTAGCGAGGTGTAACCTTGGCTCTTCTTGTCTCCCAGCCCATGTCTCAGGAGAGGCTGGCATTTAGTTACCTCCCTGTGGCCCCCACATGGTGCCCTTGGGGCTTAATTTTCATACTTTGATAAATTTTTCATCAATTTTTTGCTTATTTTTTTCATAGAACTTTTGAACTTATTTTCTCAAAATATTCTGTTTTCAATTGCATTAAATCCTGCTCAGAATCTTACTATTTTCTTTTACAATTGCACACTTAATTTTCACTTATGTTTTCAGTTTTTCAATGTGGACGCTCATATGATTTTATATTATATAGCTCATCTTTTCTAATATATTTATTTATTTACATAAAATTTCTTATAATCTACATGTTTTCTATATCACATAGATTTTAATAAGTTGAATTTTTGTTTTTATCTCAAAATATTTGCTATTTCTCTTAGCATTTCTTTTTGATCCATACATTATTCAGAAAATTGTTGCTTATTCTCCATGTTTTGCGTTTTTATTTTAATTTCCTGTTAATGTATGATGAATATTTCTGTGATTTTGTTATGATATGTTCTCTATTCCAGAGTGTGTTATACCCCTTTGAGTGTTCAATATGGACTTGAAAGCAATGCACAATCTTCTATTGTTGCATTCATTAGTCTACAGATGTATATTGGCTCTGTTTCATTCATTGTGCTATAGAATTCAAAATTTGTCCTTAATAATTTTCTGCCTTCAAATCTGTCCTTTACTAGTAGAGGGGCATTGATATACTCAACTGTAACAGCAGATTATTTCAGTTCTCCTTGCAGTTCTATCAGTTTTTGCATCCAAAATTTCAATGCTCTATTTTAGGGTTATATATATTTGGCAGTGTTGTACATTCTTGGAAAATGTAGTCTGTTAGCACATTTCATATCCTTCTTTTGCCCAATGTTTCTTGTTCTGAAACTGGCTATATCTGAAATTAATAATGTTGTATTTGGATCTTTTATTGTGCTGACTTTGAGTCTAGCTCTTCATACAACTAACTATATACATGTTTATTTTACAATGGGTTTCTTTCAGAAAGCATATCATTAGGTATTCTGTGGTTATTTGATTTTTTCAATACTGAACACTGAGTTACTGCCCCAGCCCACCTCTCTCCTACTTTATTTGATATAGTCTTGCTAAGCCAGTAAGTCTGCAAGATTGAGCTCCAATTTGCAGTCGTTATGCTTCAGTCTTCAGAGTGCTAAGATTAATGGTATACATTTTGTGGTTTTTTCTTTTGTTTCTTTTTTTGGTGCTTTGTGCTTTTAATGTACTCTGTCAATATCTGGATATAATTTGGTACATTAAGTATATTGATATTCAAAATTATTGTTGGTAGAGCTGGTTGCATGCTTACCATATTTGTTGCTATTCCATTTGTTTCCCTGTTGTTTTTCTGTCTTACATTTATTTTCTCAAAATTTTTTATTTATTTATTTTTTTGTGTGTGGCTTCTGTTTACCATTTTATGTTTCCATTACTATTTGAGGCATTACTTAAAAATTCAAATTTACCATAAAACAACACAAATTGGTTAAAGAATATTGATAACCTCAATGATAATATAACCTTAATTCATCTCTCTTCTCCTTTGTGTCATTCATTTTATATATAAGCAAATACAATTATATATTTTCATCAACCCATCTATCAGTAAATACATTATTGCTATTAGTATATTTTAAACAAAGTGTTAGCTCTAGATCAATTAAAAATAAGAAAAAAAATGAAAGCTTGATGTTACCTTTACATTTCTTTTTGATATTCTTTATATAGACCAATGTTACTGATCCATACAATTTTTTTCTCTGAAATACCTTTTAAAATGCTTTTTGTAAAATAGATCTTCCTGAGTAAATTTTCTAATTTATTGTCTGATTTTTTTGTTTCTGCTATACTTTTAAAGAATAATTTTGTAGTATACAAATTTTACATTAGTGTTTTATTTCTTCTTTTTCTCTGAATAATGTAAATGTTTTACATCATTCTTTTTGCTGCATAGCTAGTGAAGAAAAGTCAGATATAAATCTTACTTTGTCTTTCAGGGGTAAGCCTCTTTTTTCATTTTGAACTCTTTCAATATTTTTCTTTTTATTTGATTTTCTGAAGTGTGATTATGATATAGGTATAGGGTATTTGTCTTTCTAGTCGTTCTTTTACATTTGTGTTCTACTATCTGACTTTAACTGGGTGCAGATACTGAGTTATTTTTACTTTGAATATTGTTTTGTACTTTTCTTTTTTCTCTTTCTTGTATTTTCTTTTAATGATGGTTACACATCTTATGGTTGTGCACAATTCTTAAATATTTTGTGTTTTCCTTTGCATAACTTTGTTTTATTTGCTTTTTGTTTTGGG
>RJWT010043087.1:0-12014 GCA_004365215.1 Cuniculus paca | reverse complement strand
ACCCAGACATATAATAATCAAGATCCCAGAAATTCAACTCAAGAACAGAATATTAAAAGCTGTTAGAGAAAAGAAACAGATCACCTATAAAGGAAAACCCATCAGAATCATGGCAGACTTCTCAACACAAACCATCAAGTCAAGAAGAGGCTGGAGTGAAGTATTGCAAGTCCTGAAAGAAAACAACTTGCAACCCACACTGATGTACCCTGAAAAACTTTCTTTCAAAATTAATGAAGAAACAAGATACTTTCAAGAGAAAGAACAACTCAAGGAATTCATGACCACCAAACCAACCCTACAAAGACTACTAAAGGACCTTCTAGAGAGAGATAAAAAGAACCATGGTCTCAGGAATAATGGCAGAGAGAGACCATAAAGTGGGGCCAGTCGATTAAATGGAGAGGAAAAATAGGGAGCCAATGGCAGGAAAATAGCATAGCAGAGCCAATGCAGTCAAGAAGGCCATAACTATTAATGTAGATGGCCTTAATGCACCAATAGAAAGAAACACAGGCAGAGTGGATTAAGAGACAGGATCCATCCATATACAAGAAACACATTTAACTAGAAAGAAAATTCATAGACTGAAAGTCAAAGGAGACAGAACAATGCCTTATGTGACAGGGACTTAGAACAAAAAAGTAGGGGTAACTTACCCATCAACTGCAGAATGGGTAAGAAAGACATGGCATTTTATGTGCTGGAAACCTACTCAGCTATAATGGAAGATAACCTCAAGGCTCTTGTAGTTGGATGGAGGCCTTTTGAGATCATGCTCATGGATGAAATGCTTCAGAGTTACATGAGTGAATTTCATGTTGTCTCCCTAGTATAACACACTAAAAGAGTTAGTGGGATCCAAAATGCACAATGCATATTGGGAAAGTCAAAGGGGGAGAATTATCTAAAAAGGGAAGGAAGTGACCACTGCTAATCTATTACCATGATTTGAAACTCATACTGTCGTCATTGTTCTGATTAGTTTCGTTTTATTCTGATTTGCTTGATTTTATTATACTTGATGGCATGGAAAGGTGTTTTAAAGATAACAAAATATATAATTGCAGCCTTCGAGAATGTCCAATTATCTTGTTTTGAAACCCTGTATTGCTTTCATTGTTTTGTTTTGACTGATTTTACTGCATTCTGTGTTGTTTGAGTGTAATATGTCTGAAGGTGCACGCAACAAGAAGCATTATGGTAGCCACTGCTGTTTTACTAGTATCTTGAAGTTCTGTATTGCTTTCATTGTTATGCTTTGTTTGTTTTGTTTTGTTTTTGTTTTTTTTACTGGTTTTATTTTGTTCTATTTTGTTTGATTTTATTTATCCCTGATGGTATGGGCAGTTATGCCGCAGATAACAAGAGGCATTATGGTAGCCATTATTTATTGCTTTTTACTGTTTAGAAGTCATGTACCATATTCATTGTTCTGTTATGATTGACTCTACTTTGTTTTATTTTGTTTGGTCATATTGTTTTCAAAATAAAAAAAAACTTAAAAAAAAACAATATGGTAACTATTGTTACCACTGTGGTAGGTGGAAATTGACCTTGGTGGGAGGATTTTCATGATGGAAACTGCTAAAATCTAAACAGATTTTATATTTTCTAACAAATTCAACTGTTAAACATTCACTTTTGCCTCCTAGTCTTCCCTGAACATTTTATGTTATAAACTACTTTAAAAGTATCAGGGGAATGGATTCAAGGAAACAGGTTTAGCTAATTGACAAAGTACAAAGCTATCATACACTCCAGCAAAATATATATCCAATTGTCTGGGATATTGTAGCTCCCTTTGGTTTTACATCAGAGATCTGACACATCTCTGAATCTGTGCAATTTTTTAATGTGTCAATCATTACCATTCTGATAACATTGCATTCAAAGAGTCTGAAAAGTATGTAATATTTTGATTCCTAACTATTGGTTCCAGTATAAATCTTCTTGGTTGCTTGAACTCCTTTATGTTCCTGTGGTTAATTGAATTTTATTTCCAATTCTTCATTCTTTTTTAGTAGTAGTGTAAAACACACATTTGCAACACTCTCATTGTAAGTAGAGTACACTACCGTTTTTCCAAGCCAATGAATTCCTGCTGAACTACATAACTTGCGTTATCTAATAAAATGAATGCATCAGGATGAAATACATGCACACATTCATATTAGTGCTTTTGTGCTTCTGATATTGCAAGGTGCAAAACATACTCCAGACAACCAATGTCCCTGAAACCTTGAGCCAAGCACAGCTGAGCGAAGCTGAGAGCAGCTGAGTTCATGAAAATTTTAGCTAACCTGTGGATCTGTGGCTCGAAGCATAACTGCACTAGCTGCAATGAAGTGCTATGGAGAAGAGAAGAAAATAGAAGCTTATTGTTGGATGTTAGTGAGTTTTAGAGAGGGAAATATTAATAAGCACTATTGCATAATCCCTATCAGCCACTTTGTAAACAAATTTTGAGTACAATATTTTTGAATTCACTGAGAATTAAGGTTTCAACTGTATTTGATATAGCATCCTTATATCAGTCTGAAATCAGACAAAGTATGTTTTAAATGTTGCATAAAATTTGTTTTTAGTAACACATTATTTTAAAAATTGAGATTTACTTGTCTTTTTGTTTTAACTGAGTCAATTCTAGAATTGAAGATTGCTATCATTGGGCTCCAGGGGTTCAGAAAATCATATGGTCAGCTTTCAGGGATAGTGATGACAGTCTAACAGAACAGAAAGTGAAGATAATTGATATAAGCCATACTACACTTATGAAAACCTCTATTGAAAGTGTTTCCACTGGCATGATTTATGAGGAAAAACAAAACTTCTCTTTAAACCTGACCACACAAATTCACACTACATGCAATCAGCAGGCAGATTATTCTGCCTTAAAAGGCAATAATCTACTTTATCATTGGTATTTTTGCATCACATTTGATTTTATAATGAACTTAATGGAAATATGAAAACTCATTTTGCAATACCTTATAATGTTGTATATTACTTCCTTAGGGCTCTGGGCTGCCATAACAAATTTCCACAAGTGGGGTGGTGTCATAAAAAGGAACTCGTAGTTCCATAATTCTGGAAACTACAAGTGTAAAATGAAGGTGTCTTTGAGATCTTATGTACTCATGCTGTATGGAAATATCTTCTACTCTTCATCATTTTAGAAGGCCTTAGTCAAGTCTTGGCTTCCCTTATCTCATGGCTGTCTTCTATTGTCTGCCACTATCTTCACACGGCATTCTCTGTTTATGTGTTATGTGTTCTCTACTCTTCTTATGTGGACATTATTAATTGAAAATAAAGCCCACTGTAATGCACTGTGACTTTTTCTTAACAAAGTACATCTGCAAAAACTCTAATTACAAATAAGGCCAAATTCTGAGACTTCAAGAAGATTTACAATTTTGGAGAGCCTTATTCAACCCACTGACCTCTGTTCCTCTAAAAGTATTATCTCTCACACATTCAAATATATTCACTTCATCTCAACATCTCCAAAAGACCTAAACCATTTTGGCATTACCTCAAAATCCAAAATATTACCTAAATATCAACTCAAAATATTCCAAACCTCATCATCTTAATAAGAGATAGATAAGATCTTAAATATGATCTTGAAGCAAATATTTCTCCAACTATGCACCTGCAGAAGTAGAGAACCAATTACTACCTCCAAAATACAATGATGTGATTAGCATAGGGAACATAGTCCCACTCAAAAGAGGAGGAAATGGAAGGAAAAGAGGAATCACTACTCTAAAGCAAGCTCACAAACAAGTGAACCAAATTCTATGAAATTCAAAATCCTGGATTATTTCAGCAGTCTGTGGTGTCTTGATGTCGTAATCCTGTATCCTTTGTGTCATTGGCAGAGACTGTAGCCCCAAACTCTGTATAAGAAGTCACATCGCATTTTAGTGACTTAAGCAAAAATATTACAGTCTTTAAAGGTCGTTTTGGCTGACATAACACAGCAGGTTATTTGCTTCCATCTCTTATGCAGTTACAGATAGTATCAGAAACTAGAATTCTTTGAATATTCAAGTAATGTATATGCCAGATGGCCTGATGAAAAGGCTGGCAATTAATATTTACCAACAGATGAGGGTGTTTACTTTAATTCCTTCACATGTGAATATGGGCTGCAAAACATGGCAGCTAAGGGCTGAGAGAAAGCATGTGAATAATCAGAATCTATAGAAGCAGAAGCAGAAGGTATCGGACAAATGAAGGACTACTCCCAGGACTATTGTGCCATCACTTCTTTTATATTTATTTGATCAAAGCAGCCACAAGTCTTCTCAGATTCAAGAGGGCTGACAAATAGGATCCATATCTTGATAGTGACAAAAGTACATCACAGAAGAGTCTATGAGACGGTAGCTAGTATATGACCAGCTTAACTACAGACATCAGTTCAATAAATATATTTTCTTTTTCACTTATTATTAAGGACTACCATTTTGTTAAAACATTGCAACATTATATGATGCAGGTCATTTTTTTCCTCCACCCTCCAATATTTTTTCTTAAATTTTTTTTCCAGGCTTGGCTCACTAAATAATTTTAATATGAATGGCTTATATTGTGAGTATTTTTTTAATAATAGTTTTTCAGTTCCAGGAACCAATTCCTGTTGACATTATCTATTTTGGCATATCAAACTGTCCAAAAATATAGTAATATTAAACAATCATTTATTATTATCTTTTTTATTTCTATTTGTTATCTGGTCTTAGTTAATTTATTATTAAGTCTCTCACTCATTAATGTCATCTAGAAGCTAATGTTAGAGTCACCAAGAAGAGTTACTGACCTGATAATGCAAGCTGTTTGTCAGCACAAAGTACAGGTAGAGTTTTTCAGAGAACCTGCTCATGATTTTTCAATGTGACATGGGCTTCAAACATTTATCCCAAAAGGGACTATCTCTAAACTCAGCATTCCGAGATCTGTAATGCTTCAGGTTTGATTAAGGATCAAAGTTCCCCAGAACTGGTAAGGCATTAACTTTTTTCTGTTCTATAAAGTTGCTGAAGAGCCTGCCAATGTTCAAGGGTTTGGAGAAATAAAATGCCATGTCTGAATAAAAGATGGTACATTGCAACAGATCACATACACACGGACTTATTGTATCCCTCTTTGAAGAATATAAATTTTCAAAATGACTTTGGATGAGGTTTCACTTATGATGGGAACCAAAAGGTAATCACCTAAAAGCATTTCATCTCTCATTTTGGGTTCAGAACTGGATGATACTTTTCACTGCCTTAACTCCTAAGATTGGCCATTTCACTGACTTCTAGTCAGTAGAACCCACATAGAAACGTGCGCTCTGCTTTGCTGTCTGAGTCGTGATTCTCTCTAGAGGATTATACCCTTTTTTCTCTCACTTTTCATTTGATTAGAATAGTGATGGCCAGTAAGAACCATATGGTAAAGATGACAGAATCCCTGTAACCCTAGCTCCTAAATGACTATGAGCTAGAGAGAGCCATTTTTGATGTAAGACCCTGGAATGAATTCTTAAGTGTGTGATGAGTAATTTGCATAGAATTTTAATACGGTTATGAGTAAATTCACCCCTGTGTAAATCCCACCAGTTCAGTAGAGAGAATCTATCAATATGATCATATTATATAGCAAATGAAATTTTACAGATGTGATTAGAGTCTGAAACCACTCATTTGTGTTTCAAGTCTGTCAAATAGGCTTAAAGCCTGCCATATGTTTAATTTTGATTATTTTTCTATCTTCGCTTTATTTTCTAAATATCACATCTTATACTTCATTGTACCCTGAACATTTTTCTAATTTTGATTTCATTTCATTTTAAACTCAGTAAATGTAAATTTTTTTGGTTTGTGTCCAATAATTCAAATCTCTTAGTTATAATAGGTTTCTCTCTGCACTCTTCCTTCAACTTCTTAACAATTATGTGTTTTTTCTCCTGTGTCTGGTTATGGTTTATTGTGCTTTGAATACTGTATTTCAATATGATATATGGAGTATCTATGAAGGCTGGGATAAAGATAAAGATAGGTATTAAAAGAATGTTTGGATCTGACTCTTCTGCTCATGCAAGTACATTATCAAATTATAATGTATAGTTTGAAATTTATTGGATCCTGCTGATGTAAGTTTAGGCTGTAAATTCATGCAAATGCCAAAGGTATTTTCCACTTCCCTGATTCAATTTCCTTCTTCCTACCCTGTAGAGCAACAAAGGATCTAAGTTTGATGGGAAGGTTTTCACTATTGATCCAATTATTCTAAGAGCATAAATTCTTTAAGAGGTTCAAACTTATTATAAAGAAGATCTCTTTATCCTTATCAATGTGCAGTCTTTCAGTAATTTCTAATATGCTTATTTTTTTAGGTCTTTAAATGATAGTAAACTTAAAAAAATTATGGAAGTTGCTTTTGGGAAGTGCTGCTTTCTTTCTTTGTATTAACACTCTCTGATTTAATTTTCTCTTAATTTTACTCTGGTGATTTATTTCCCTGTGGCAAAGCATTTATATTTTTAAAAAGACTTTTGAAATTTGTTTTCTTACATTTTTTGTTGTTTCCAGTGAGAGATTCTGTTTAAATATTCTAGCACATCATATTTTCAGAAATGAATATTTCATATCTATATCTTCTGTCCACATAAATGAAACAAAAGAAGTGAAGTTAATGAATAAGCAAATTCAGGGCAGTTACTAATTATTCAGCCAGATGTTAAGTAACTATCCACATCAAAAATTGTTGGCTAATGTAAAATTTGTTTATGAAAGAAGTAAATAGACATCTGTATCCAGAAATTAAGACTACAAAAATACCGTGTACATTTAACAATGATTTACTTTACAGAATAGATTCTTTAAGATTAGTCAAAAAAAGCGAACATTCTAAGATTAATGGGGTCATTAGAAGAAGAATTGTGACAAAAATCCTGGCTAAAAATATGGGCTCTTGTCACTAGAGATATCCCTGCTTTTGTTTGAGCAGCTCATGCACAATTTTCTAAGATAATCTCTAATACTTGGTTCATAACATGTTAGAGTGCTTGGTGACTTGGTTTTCATGCAATGAGTAATTCACACAATGAGTGCAGAGTGTTCTCTATTTTCTTGTTTTGGAATATGGGCTATGTTAATATAGATATTCTATGTTAAAGCAAATAATAGCTTCACTAGAGGTTAAGAGATAGCCACTTGGTCATTTTCAACTCTTTATGACACAACAGTTAATAGAAATAAATGGTGGACAACACTGTGATATTAACAGTAATTTGTTCAAATTTTCACATAAAAGTAGGGTTGCTGCACAGAGTAAACAGGGAGAGAATTGAGGAAAAAAACTCATGAGTCAACTTATTATGCTCTAATATTTCTAGAAATGACTTTGTTGAATTGAGGGTAGTAAAGTTAATGCAAGAGAATCTACTTTCAATAAAGCTTATTTGTTGGTGGACCTGGAACCTCAGTGTGGGTGAATGGAAGGTTTAGTTAGCTCTGCTGGGCATCATGTTCAGAGAGGTAACATAGTCTGTCTAGCACTATAGCCTCAGTGCAGCCAAGAGACAACATGGCTCAAATTTATAGCAAATAAACTGAAAATTACATGGTGTTTTATGACCAAGCCATAAAAGCCATGCAATCTCTCTGTTTCTCTTATTTGTCAAAACAATTTGCAGAAAGCAAGTGGTTGCTACCCAGAAATTGTTTCTATGCCTCCCGTGTCTAAAAAAAAAAACTCCCTCCCTTTTGATGTTTCAAATATACAGTTCCTTTATATCAGTCTGGGGTTTAAGGTCTAGGATACCTTTATTGAAATAAGATCAAAATGCATAGAAGTCTTCTCGGACTTGGCTATGGAGGTTCAATCCACAATTTCTATCATTGTAAAACCGATGAACTAAAGACGCACCTTTTTATTAGTACATATTTGCAGTACATAATGTTTACATTTCTTGTGTAGGGTTGGTAAGTGTACATGGCACATCTGAAACCCTGTTATCATCCCCCCTCCATCACTTGATCTCCTTTCCTTTTGAGAAAGATTTATCTGCCTACTTCCTATTATATATTTCTCATTTTGCTCTTTATCGCTATTTGGGGTTTCTCATATAAGAGAAACCATGAGATATTTCAGTTGTGTGTCTGATTAATTTCACTTAACATTAAAATAAAGAACAATTTTTATCTATTCCAGTCATAATCAACATATAGTGGAAGCAAAGACATTGCAAAACCTTAAGAACAATTGATGCTACAAATAGAAAAAAGAAAAGGCACATGGAAGATCTGATTTCGCCAAATGGGAAACTGAGTTAGGCAGACACAGCTAATTTTTTTGTAACTCTAGTTCTGTTTTCTGGGAATCATTGCCTGGGACTCTTAGTTCTCCCTTATCAGTCATTTCTATCAGTCTTTTCTATAAATAATAAGCCAATGCTTAATAACTATTTTTGTCATACTCCTTTCTGCCAATAGAAGTTCAGAGTCCATTGTAATTGTTTACTCCATTTCTATTACCAAAATTGTGATGTGTTTGAAAAAGGCACAGCTTTCTATGAACCTTCTTATAATTCAATTCATTAAATAAAATCATAAGCACAAATATGCTTGAAATTGTTGCTTCTTTATCATAGCTTCTTTTTTAGCTTCTCTAAGAAAACAACCAAGAGGTTTTCAGAAACTTATTGGTTAAGATAGACTATGAGGAATGTCCTTAAAAATTTTTTTTCCTATCTGAAATACTTTATGAAGCTCAAACTAAAATCCTTTTGTGATCTTTCCAAAGGGATTTATAGGGACATTTTTGAGTAAATCATTCCCTTCAAACTATATTTTCATGATATTACTCTGTATTTCTTCTTGGGATTCTCTTTATTTGGAGACCTGTTCAAAGCAGAGATTGGTGATGAATAGTAGCTTTATTGTTGATTCAGAGTTTCCAGTTTCTTTTATAACTTCTTCAGTACTTTTTCAAGAAAGTGTAATAATGTTATGATTGCCATATCTTTGTATTTGTACCATAAAATATACAACTAAATAAAGTTTGTTCTTCTATCAATGACACTGTCACTTTCTTAGTCCAATGCATCAGTACACTTATGTTCTTTTTTCAACTTCAGTGCAGATTAATGTTCACTACATGTAAGAAAGCACATAACATGATTCTGCATTTGCATGAAGTTTTTTTCTTAGCATATTCATATCAAGCTTTCAAAAACCTCGCAAATTTCTACTGAAAATACCTTCAAAACTCTCCCATTTTGTGTGCCATGTTGTTCCAAACACAACATTACATATTTTAAGATTTTGTTATGGCAACATCTTATTTCTGAACAACACATTTAGTTCAATTCAAGCTGCATGAAAAGCAATTTCAACATTAGTGATATAAAAATATTACTTCTTAGAATCACAGGTTCTGCAAGTCATGGGTCCAGATAGGAAAGAGATAGTTTTGTTTCATGATGTCTTGTACCTAGACCTGGGAAGACTTGTGTGAGATGGCTTGAAACTTGATCTTCTGGAGGCTTATTGAAATGCTGCAGAAAAAGCCTCATTCATGGTGGTCTCTCGCCTTACGTTTGGTGCCCTGGTTGAGTTGGGTGGAAGGCTGGGACTAGGAGGTGGAGAGCCTACATGTGACATTTTCTGAATTGCAGCATCAGAGAAGTTAAACGTCTAGTAAGCTACTCCAATGTTCTGGAAAGAGAAAATGAAAGAAAATAAAATTGTACACTCTCCATGACCATGTTGATTTGCAAGATATTTTAGGAATGATGTATGGTTCAAAGCAATCTCAAATCCACTCACATTCAAAATATGAAGACTTGCTCCTAAAATTTTAAAACTGCCATTTTGAAAATTCAATTTAAGTATATGTATATGTGCATATACATGTGCATATATGTGTATATATGAATATATATATTTATATAGCAACATCAACATATGTGCATACATAAGGTAGGAGAGGATAAGAAATAAGACAGCACGTGTACATTTTTTAAATACACACCTATTACATTAAAAGATAAACATTTGTACTTGTTTGTGTCTGTATCTATACCAGTATGTACCTATCAGGGAGCTAGAGATAAGGAAGAGAGAAAAGATTCTTTTCCTTTTTCTGCTTATACATTTAAGCATACACACATATAGACCCATGTATTTATGTATGGTATGGATTCCTGAAGGCAAGAGAAAAAGACTGAGAAAGACTTTACATCCATTTCCCTATCAATGATCATGCTTCCCTTTACTGTTGTATTACTCAAATTTTTCCATTGTTGAGACAAAATCCCTGACATCCTCACCTTAAAGAGTGGGGGTTTATTAGTCTCATGGTTTTAGAGATTTCAGGCCATGGTTATCTGACTCTTACATGGAAGTAGGGGCTGGCAGATGAAGCTGCTCACTTTATGTCAGTGGCATCAGAGAGACAAAGAAATAGCTAAATCAAGAGAAGACCCTCCAAAGGCAAAACTCCAGGGATACACCTCCGTTGCCAGGGTTCTACCTCCTACCAGCACTTTCAACTAGGAATTCACCTCTGAGTAAGTCCCACTCCCTACCAGCACTTTCAGCTAGGAACTTCTTAATGGACTAATGCACTCATGACTACAATGCTACCATGATCACCATGATTCAATGGCCTTGCAATAATGTGCCAAATTTATCTTTATTGCCAAGAAGAACTCCACTATGTGTAAAAAACACATTTTCTTTATTCATTCATCTGTTGTTAGACATACAGTTCCCTTCCAAGATGTGAATATTATGAATTGTGCTGTAGAATCATGAGTATGAATATAATATGATATATTCAGGTCTTTTGTCTTGGGTGATATAATTTTTATTAAGTTTGTTAGAACAATTTTAGATATACATAATGATATAACTTTTTGAGTTCTTTGTATATCTGGACAATAGTTTTGTGAGGATTATATGGCTACATTTTTCCTGTTCTATAAATTTCCTATTCACATTCATGGTTCTTTCTTTTGGTGTGCAGAAGCTTTTTAATTTGATGTGGTCCTGTTTATTGATTCTCAGTACTATTTCCTGTGCAAACAGAGTTCTGTATAGTTTTTCCTTACATTAGTCTCAATACAATGTTCTATCTTATATAATTAGTTTAGGAAGTTGAGATAAAAAAATAATTTTTTGCAGAACAGATACATACAATATACCTAGGATTATGCTTCGTTTTGAACTTCAAAGCTATGTTATGAAATCAAAACACAGGAGAGGAATGTTAAGAGAGAATCAAATGTTCAAGCATGAACAGAGACCATTTTTGTTGCTTATTTCTTGAGTTTAGATTTTTAAATTTTATTAGTACATGCTTGCCATACCTGAAGTTTAACATTCATCTTGTGGAGTGGCTTAATATGCATTAACCAACCTGTTTCTTTCTTTAATACTCTTCTCCTTCCCATCTGCCTCCATGATAACAATAAAAGTTTAAGCTTTGGAATCTCTTTACACTCTCTGTATTATATATCTTAAAGTAGACACACTTTTTTGTATGCTTCACAAAATTTGAGTGATAATGTGTTTGGGACCTCTGAATTGTGGATTTTACTTGCTAACATCTAGAAATATACATGATAACAATGCTTTAATTTTGTCTTGTTATTTAGAACAATTTGAGATAGTGTTGAAAAACAAAGAATAATGCAATGCAATATGGTGACAGCTCATGGATTTTCTCAGGCAGAGTAACATATTTTTTATCTCTTTTCAAATAGTTCTAAAAGTTTAGCTCTAAACGTTCTTTTAGGCTATCTGGAACTCTGACCTGACTGTAACAGACAAGAGTACAATAATCATGTGTCATTTATCATTTTATCTTTAATACTTAACAAAGTTCTGACCAACAAGTAACTACATGATGGTTGATAAGTTGAAATGCCCCTACTCCATTATAGGTATATTTATCTTAGACTAGAATGAAAATGGTAGTCTGCTGAAATTCTACAGTTTAATCTATGT
>RJWT010043086.1:0-12017 GCA_004365215.1 Cuniculus paca | reverse complement strand
CACAAGTGATTCTTGAGCCCTGAGATCATGTTTGTGCACACAGATTCAGCAAGACAATAACTGACAGTAACCTGCAGTGTGTGTATTTGTGTGTGTGTGTGTGTGTGTGTGTGTGTGTGTAATATGCTGCACACAACTCTTCCTTCCTATTCCATGGACTCTTGACAATGATTACGAATGATTTTGAAGAATTCACTGAAACATGTTACAATCCTTGGTTACAAAGAAAAATGATTTTCCTAAAGTAGATCTTCTATCTGCTAGAGGCAGCCAGGCCTCATTGACAGAGAAGATAAGCAGCGCTGCAGAAAAACTCCTAGAACTCTGCAAACTCAAAATCCACAGCACAAAGCACAGGTCTTTCCCCAAAAGCCTGACTGGCAGAGCCCAACAAAACCCCAAGAAAAGACCATCCAGACAGTCCCACTCCACCTAGGCCTGGCTCCGACTGCTGCAGCCCACAGAGCAGCCTTGGAAATGGATGATAAATGGCGCCATTTTATTTATGAACATTTCCCATTATGTGCATAATACCCCCATTCTTTCCCCAGTTTGTATATAAACATCTCAAAATAGGATTATTTTAAAAGTACCTTGGGACACAATAGTCCTGTTGGAGAGAGTACTGCTGGGTTGCTCATACTGAAAGCAGGCTGAGCTGCCACCTGCTTGCCTACTTTCCAAGAGCACTCAGTCGGCAGTCACTCCAGGGACAGAAAAGAACTTACTTAGCCCATCAGGCCTGGGAAGTTCAGGAGGCAGTAACAAACCCTTTAGAGGGCGTGTCACTCCTGGGTTACATGCCTACTCCTTTTATTGGCAATATGGGTACCTATGGTCACCTGATCCATGATAACGATTCACATTTACAGGAAGTCACATGTTTCTAAAGCCCTGGTCATGGGCTGTAATTCCTTTAATGCTCCAGGCATTTGAGTTGGCTCTTAGAATTCTTCAGATGAGAAAACAGTCCCTGCAGTACTAAACACCTTAGTCACCATCCCAGAAGCACTAGGAGTGGTCGAATTTGAAGCAAGGTCCTCTGACGTCAAACCCCACAGTCACTTTGCTCCTCACATGTCCTCTCCCAGTGCTCCCCCAAGTAAGAAGTGAAAGTGGTGCCCTGATCACAGACTCGGGTCCAAGTGTCTGAATTCCATCTCTTTCACCATCTCAGAAATCCCTTCCTCTCTCTGGGCCTGCATTTCTGTGTGCATGTGTGCGTGCATGCGTGCATGCGTGTAATTTGAGCACCCCCAGAAATAGAACTTTGGGCTTTCCCCAGAAACAGACCTTGAATCAAAGATTCAAGTGCAAATGCATATTTTGGAAGTGAAGAAAATTCCAATAGGAATGTGGGGAAGACAACTGTTTATTAGTTTTCAATTGCTTTATGATACTTTCCCCCAAATTTATCAGCTTAACCTAACACACGTGCTGACATCTTCCAGGCCCTGTGGATCAGAAGTTGCAGGTACAACATAGCTGGATGCCTGTGGCTTAATGTATCTCATCTCAGAAGACTGCAGCTGTCAGCACCGGCAACAGTCTCACTGAAAGGCTCACCTAGATGGAGAAGGATTCCTTTCTAGGCCCCTTTATGGTTGCTGGCAGGATTCAGTTCTTCACTTGCTGCTGGCAAAAGGCTCCCCTTTCTTGCTGTGTGGGTTCCCCATAAGCAGCTCAAACATGGCAACTGGCTTCCTTAGAAGGAGTGAGTGAGAAAGCGAGAGAGGATGTATCCAAGATGAAAACCATACTCCTTATATAGTCAAATCTTAAAAGAGATGTGCAGGAATTCTACCATATTTTATTCATCATAAGGGAGTCAATAAGCTCCCAAAGGAAGGGGATGGAAAAAGAATTAAGATGTGTTATGTACGTATACCAACACCCCTCAAGGAAGGTAATCATTATGTACTGCAAACATGCACTAATAAAAAAATCTACGTTAAAAAAAAAAAAGCCCAGCTCTCATTTAAGAGTGAGGATAACATGAGTGTCAATACCAGAAGGCAGAGATAATTGAAAACATCCCAGTCAAGAAATGGAAATGTATCCGCAGAACTTTGCCCTACCTTGTGATTGTACTTTGAGAAAGCTCTCAAAAAAAGGGATGCGATTACTGGATGTGTGATTGAGTATTGCTATCATTATTCTCCCAGCTCTCCTTCCAAGGGGAGTTCAAACTGGCTGTGTCCTTCTACTCAGAGTTGCAAGTCCTGTCTGGCAGCCGTCCGTATATGTCTTCCCTCTTCACAAAGTTAAGCCTTGCTGTCCTTCGTGGCAGGCAATCACTAAAAAGTTCACTATCAAGCTTCCTACTACGTGGATTTAAGCTTCACTGGAAATCAGTATAGAACACATGTTGGAATCATTCCGTTTGTGGGAAGAAGGTTCTCCCCTTGCGTACTGATTTTGGGACTGGGATTTATAGCTAAGTCCAGCTAAACCCAGACCAAGTGAACTGAACCCTTCTCCAAGTTCCAGAAACTGATTCCTCCCGTTGATCCTTAAGACCTGGGACACAAAGGATCACCCCATTACTAGCCACCAGTGAACCGATTGTGTCAACTGAGTAAGAGACGTCCAACAAAATAAGCCAATCTTGTAAATTTTTACACATTTGTATATCTTGCATTAAATCTATTTCTCTGGCAACCACTGACTGATACACTGCCACATCCTTGTAAACAGTTCCCTCACTAAACTCTCCTACGTTATACATGTTTCCCGAAAGACTGAGAAGATAGCTCCCTAGATCTCTAACATACCTCACAGAGTCACTCTGTTCGTAAAGCAAAGATTCATCAAAGATATTTTTGGCTACTTCTATTTTTTTCTCTTCACCTCAGGACTTTAGACTTTCAAGACGTGCTTCTCATGTCTTGGCGTTAGCCCTTCTTCCACAGTTACAAAGAGAGCTGGCTGTTTTTCACACTGATGTTAGTATACTCCCCAAATTTTGAATCTTGTGGTCCTGTGTTGGGTTTATTTGTACATGTGGCTTAGTGGTTTTTCATTTATAACTTTTAGAAAGGTAGGAACACTACAACATCCTCATTGCTTAAGACAATGGCCAAGTTTCACCCAAACTTCCTGAAGAATTAAGCTAAACACACAGTTATGTCTGAATGAGCTGTGCAAGTAACAAATAAAAAGTAAACTCACGGCCACTAACTTGGGTCCAAGTCCAGAAGCTAAGTGGTTACTTGGCAGCAGTGTCTTGGACAAAGCATATCTCTCAGATTTCAAGTAATTATCTTCCAGAGCATGGAAAATGTCAGATTATAATCACATCAACATGGTCCCAAATTGAGCCAATATTAAAAATATTAAACAGCAAATAGGCCTGGGCAGGAGCAATTGAAATAGAGCCCTAGAGGTTTGCTGTAGCAGGGAATACCAGCTGAACGCCAGCCCTGGGTCTGGATCACATGTGTCCTGCTGTCCCCTGAAGCCCCTCATGAACTTTCTCGCTGCTGGGCAATCTCTTTTCTCTGCGAGGAAAACAATCTGTTAACATCTTTGTGAACCACTTCGTGAACTATGGGGAATGGTTTCCATGGCTAAAGAGTAGCTCCTGCTTCCCTCTTAGTTATCAGCAAGCTTGCTATTTAACCCAACATGATTTATCTGCAGCTATAATGGCAAAGGGTTAAGGTTAATAATTCATTGGCAAAGCTATCTAAAACCACTCTCTTCGTGTTTGCTACAGTTCTAATGAAATGGCCAAGCTTCCGTCTCTCCTCCCTGACCAACCCCACCCTGCCCTCACCCTCACCAGCCTGTGGCTTTGCTGTGTGTTTCTTGTGAATGAAATTTTTTGATCTCCAGGCCCAGGGCCAAAGGCATGGGCTGACTCCCAGGGGCTGGCCAGGACTTTACAGAGAAATAACTGAGGGTACCTTTCTCCAGTCTCAGTGCAGAGCCAAGGGCTTTTTTGCGCTCATGATCTATCTTAAAAGGCCAGGTATAATTTGTATTCGGTTTAGCAAACCTTTCTATAGTACTTAGTATGCGCCAGGTATTGTTCTAGGTGCATTTCAAACCTTAACCCATTTGATCTTTATAACACATTCATGATACAGATCCTATTGTTACCCACAATTTGTTGGGGGTTTTTTGGAGGTTTTGTTTTGTTTTGTTGTACCGGGGATCAAACTCACAACCTAGTGCTTACCAGGAAAGCGCTTGAGCCACTGAGCTAAATCCCCGACCCAATTTGTAGGACAGGAAAATAAGGCACAGAGAGCTTAAGTAACTCTCTCAGAGTCACACAGCTAGCATATAAAAGACCTAGAATTTCAGCCCGATCTACTTCCAGAGTCTGTGTTTTCTTAATTACTACACTGTGCTCTTAAATATTAGTTTTTATAATTTAGGTGATAATCAGTGGTTACTTACACTTGAAGTAGTACCTAATTTATGGATAGAGGAGACACCAACATTAAATGAGTCCCCACAGTATAGCAGGATTTGTTCCAAGGACTGCAATATGCCCTCATGTCATCTGTTAACAAGCTTAACAGACCCTCATCTCCAGCTCACGAATGAATTAATAGAGAACAAAAGTATTAAAAAGCAGAATAGAAATATAATGTCATGCCCATGAAAGTCACTTGACGAACGCTAGTCTAACAAATTAGTTTCTAAACATATACTTAGAGATACAAGCTAAGTTGCAATGGGGCTCAATTTTGAACCCAAATCTCTCCGACTTTTACCTGAAAAACAAATAGGATATCCCAAAGTAAGACCACTAAAAAGGTATAAAAATAACTTACTTTTTAGAAAAATATAATTAACATAAATAGAAATTACTAAACTAGAAATGTAAAATTAAGATAGTAGTATGACATTAACTCATTTCTAATTATTGAGAATAAATGAGCATTGTATCATTCAACCTTGATTCCTTACTTGACTATAAAAAGAAAATATAACTTTCCATCATTATCCGTTGCTTAGATATACCTAGTCATATGGAATTAATTTTTGATATATGGTATAAATTATGTTTTTATAAGTAAAACATATGTGATATAGAATAAAATTATATATTTCTCCAAATGGTTAGCTTACTGTCCCACTATCATTAACTAAACAATCTATTATCTCTCCTATTTTGCTTTTATAGTGAATTATGTTTTAGCTTTCAATTTGAAATAATTTTAGATACTAAAAAAGATTTGCAAAAATAGAACTGAGCATTCCCATACACCTTTCATTCAGCTCCCACTAACATTAAGCCCTTACAGAACCATAGCATAATTATTAAAACCAGAAAATTAGTACCAGTATAAACTAATCTGTGGACTTTTTGCCATTGTTTTTCTGATCTAGGATTCCATTCAAGAGCCTACAGTGCCTTTACTTATCATATCATCTCAGTACCCATCTGCTAATTGCTCAGTTTCTGGTTATCTTTTGTGACCAATGATACTTTGAGAGACCACTGGTCAGCTATGGTGTGGGATGACCCTCAGTTTAGGTTTTTCTCATGTTTTTTCATTGAGGAATATTGAGATCATGCATATGCAGCAATAATAGCATAGAAGTGATGTTCCGTTCTTCTCAGTGCCTCACATCAGGGGTACAAAATGTCCACATGTCTCATTACGTGTGATATTACCCTCAATCACTTAGTTAAGGTGACCCTTGCCAAGTTTCTTTATTGTGTCATTATTATGTGGCACCTGCTAATTAGTAAGCATCTCATGGGGAAATACTCAGGGTTCATGCAAATATCTTGTCTCCCATCACACTTCCAACTACTAATTTTAGCCTCTACCGATGATACTTGTCTGCAACAATTCCTTTTGCAATGTTTGCCCAATGGCAATTTTCTCTTTCCATCATCCTTCCACGTTTAGTAATTGGAGTTCCTCTGTAAGGAAGAGGGGTCGCTTCTCCCCCCCAACAAACAAAGAAAACTTGTATTTATATAAGTACAAATTTGTGAATATTTATTTTACCTCAGAAATTATGACCCAATTCTTACAGTTAATTCTAATACACCATTTTTTTCTCTTTTTAAATTTACTCTTTTGTTTTACTGATTTTTTGTGTGTATTTCCGCCCTAGGAATACAGTATCTCAATCATTATAGTTTTATAATGCATATTAGAATTCGGACATTGAAGTTCTTTTCTCATTGTTATTATTTTTACCAAAATTCTTTGGTGGTTTTTCCCCATTTATTTTTCCAGATGAGTTTTTGAATAATTTTGTCAATTTATACAATAAACTCCTAAGGGCATTGGGTTGAAATTGCATTCAATTTATGAGCTAGCTTGAGGAAAATTGTTTTCTTTAAAATGTTAACTCTCCTCATCCAAAAACATGATATGCCTCCTCATTTATTTGTCAGCATTCATATGCCTCTATGAAGTCTTGCCATTTATTTCACATAAGTACTGCACCTGCTGGTTGGAAAATTCTTAGACTCTTTCTCCCTCTAGGATTTTGTGTGTGCGTGTGTGCGTGTGTGTGTATGTAACTAAACACCTTACCAAGCTGCCTTGATGGATCTAAATTCCTAGTTTATTTATTTAATCAGTAGTTATTTACTGAGGAGCTGCCATGTGCCAGGCACTGTTGTAGGAAATGGAGAGGCAGGTTTGATCTGGTCCCCACAGAGCTCAAATTCTAGCAGACGGGGCAAATGCCTAATGCTGAAAAGAGACAAGTAGGAGAAAAGATCCCTGATTCTAGCTGTTTGACCAGGACTGCCCAGCACCCTCCACCTAGAGCAGTGTTGGAAGGATTCAGTGAGATCATACCTGTAGCGTTCTGGGGCCCTTCCTGGCACACTGTGAGAGCTTACTCCATGAACGCTGCCACCCCTTCCAGTTAAGAGTTAATTAAGTCAATATTTACAAACAGGATTATGCATAATGAAGCAATGTTGCATGCTCTGTGCAACACCACAGCAGCATAAGGAAATACAAAAATGAAAGAATGGGACCAGTATTTTAGATATAGCAGCCAAGAAAATCTCTCTGATGGGTGATATTTGAGCAGAAATCCAAATAAAATGGAAGAATGAGCCAAGAAACCATGTGAGCAAAGAACATTCCAGGTGGAGAAAATAGCCTGTGCAAAGGTGTTGTGGCAGGATTGAGTTTGGCAAACTTGAGGCATAGCAAGGGCAGGGCAGCTGGGACAGACAAAGCAAGGAAGTTTGCCATGGTAAGGGCCGAGGTCAGAGAGGTGGCAGAGATCTAGTCCTGTGAAGTCCTTCTAAGGAGACCGTGTTGTATTCTAAGCGTGATGAGATGCAGGGAAATAAGGATTCTGTTCAAGAGACTGCAGAAGTCATGCAAGTAAGAGAAAGTAGTGGCTGGGACCGGGGTCAGATCTGCAGAATGGTCAAATCCAGTTTGATTTTGGATACATTTTAAAAGCACCTCTAACAGGGTTGTTGCCCAATTGAACTCAGGGAGCAAGGGAAGCAGAGAGCGGCAGAAATGTAGCACATCACACAAGTGGACATAAAGTTCATGCATCTCTCAAGGATCCTGACTCGGCCAACATTTTGTAACATGTACACCATCAATATATGAGGTTTTCACTCATTTAACAGACTGCTGTTTATGATGAAAGAAGAAAAGACAAGCCCTCTCTTCTGACCAAGCCGGCAAGAGCTCCCTGCAGGAAAGTGCCTATCTGGCTTTCAGTGAACACAGAGTTAACGGGTACATAGAGTTCACTAATTTTCAACTCTATTATTCTTGTCAACTGAGACTCTACTGAACACATTATATTTTATTGATGATTCAGGTACCCTTCAGGCTCTGGAAGGAGCCTGAAGGTCAGGATTATAATCTCTAATTAGCTTTGTTCTGGAGCTGTGAGGGAGGGCTGGTTAACCAGAAGCTTCAGCTACATGAGTTCTGGATAAAGAATTGCTGCCTCAATGGATTAAGAACAGATTTTGTTCATTTACTGAAGTGCTTGTTAATTGTGAATAATTACTAGCGGGTGTACTTTAGCCATCACCTACACATATAAATAACCATTTTTACCTTGACTCCAGGCTATTAATATACTCCCAGGGCTGTTCGGATAGAATGCCAGGAAAATATGGGACTCATATCCTCTATGCAAATTTGTGTTTGGCCTGACATCAGAGGAAGCCAGGAAAGAAAAAGAAAAACTCCACTGGAATCTAAAGGAACCTGAATTAGTCAAGGTTTGAGCAACTAACACCCATAATGAAAACGGCTTACAGATAAGGTATTTTTGAAAGCCCCCTCACAAAGGATTATGAAAGAATTAAACTTTGTGATTGCACAGATTCAAAGCAGAGCCCCCTGCCGTCTTCAAGGACTTCTGCCTCAGCAGTAAGGAGAAAAACATCCTAATGTTTACCAACCACCCTGGACCCTGCCTTCTCTTCCCCAGAAAATGTTTGGAGTAAAAGGTGGACTGAGGAAGTGTGCACAGCAGGGAAAGGCAGCTCACATCCAGCCTTTTTATCAGCCAGCAAGTTATGCCATCCCCCCAAAACTGAAGGCAGCCCACTTCACACCTAGACCTTCCTCGTTCATCTCTAACTCCTGGGCCACACCCAGCACCTCTCCATCCCCTCCATTCTCTGCCTCAGTGTCCCCCATCTGTGCACAGGGGCTCATCCAGGATGCGGGCTCCACTCAGTTATGCCATGTGCTACTCTTTGAATCATCATCCTTCAAAGGACGTGTTTGAAAGCCTAACCGCAGGTCCCTGTGGATGTCATCTTATTTGGGAACTGAGGCTTTGTAGATATAACTAGTTAAGAGGAAGTCATGTTGGGTTGAGGTGGACCCTGAATTCAATACTAGTATCTTTATGGGAAGACACAGACACAGAAGGGGGGTAGGAGTTGTGTGTGATGACAAAGGCAGGAATTGAAGTGATGCATCTACAAGCCAAGGAATGCCAAAGATTATAATCTACAAACCAAGGAATGCCAAAGATTATAAGCCATGCCCAGAAGCTAGGAAGAAGCAAGGAAGGGTCTGCCCCCGGAGCCTACTGAGAGAAGGTGTGGTCATGCAGACGTGTTGGTTTCAGACTTCCAGCCTCCACAACTGTGAGGGAATAATGTTTTAAGTCACTCAGCTTGTGGCCGAGGTCCAGCAGCCCTAGGAAATTAATACACCATGCAATCCTGGTGTGATCAAATCGTTCTATTCAGCTATGCTTTCTTTAAATAAAAGTTTCCAAGGGAGTTCAGGCAGATATGGAAAGGCCTCTAATTAACGTAGGGAAGGAGGAACAGTCAGGAAGTCAGGCCTTCTCCCTCCCCTGGTCCAACTGTATAGCCGGACACTCCCTCGGGCTCCAAAAAGCACATTTTAGTGAGGAATTAGCAGGAGGTCCTACAGCAAGTCTTCTTTCTCCAGGGGTTGAAATTCAGCTCTTCCCCACTAGCCCTGTGATCTCTGACCAAAACTTCACCTCCTGGACCTTCAGTTTCTTAATCAGTAAAATGTAAACAAAGTCATCACCTGGTAAGGGCACAATTTGCAAAGCACCCACACTGGGCCTGTGTCATGGGCTGTGTGCCCTCCAAATTCCTTTGCTGAAGTTCTAACTGCTAGTACATCACATGATGTGACTGTTTGGGAAGGGAATCTACAGAAAGGTGAATAAGTGGAAAGAGGTCACTGGGATGGGCCCTAAACCAATGTGATGAGTGTCCTTATAAGAAGAAGAGATTGGAATACAGATGGCACACAGAGAGGACATGGCAAGACCATACAAGGATATGGCAAGAGGGTGACATCAACAACCCAAAGAGAGAAGCAACCAGCCCGCCCTCCAGAGCTATGAGGCAATACATGTCCACGGTTTCAGCTCCCCAATCTGTGGCACTTAGTAATGGCAGCCCAAGCAACTACTACTGCCTGGTGTTCGACTCATGCACCTAATGTCCATTTCGTATATCACACTCCCTGGCAAGCATCTCTCATCTAACTCATTTGATAGACTTTAGACGCACGTTCTCTTCCCATTTTAAGATCTCTGAGATGGGGGTGAGTCCAGCAGTGGCTGTTGCTCAGGTACTGTTGCTACACATGCTGAAACTTGGAAAGGATGCCTGATGTGCAAGGACAACTCCCATATTTCAATCAACAACTGGCTCACAGACCATTTCGGGAAGGAATTTGAACCCTGGTTGCTGTCTGCAAACCTTCCGTTGACATTTCCTGGTACATTTGAAAATTCCCAGTATTGAAATTTACAGAATGTGTAGCTTGAAAGAAAAAACTGAAAAATGCTGGGGATGCAAATTGAGAACACTTAGAAGAATCACTGCAGTGTGAACCCGACTTGGTGGCACAAAGGAAAAGATTATGTGGAAAAGTAAAGACATTGATGTCTGAGTCAAAATTGATTCAGAGAAATTGAACTCTTGAATGTGGAAAGGGTTCAGGAATCTTTCCATCGATGTATTTTGCTTATATGCTCATTTGAATGTATGTAAATGTGTGATATATGATAGAATCTTGGGTCTAAATGAATTTTAAAAAGCTCTTTCAATAAGCATAAAATAAAAATTCTAAGTGATAAAAAGCATGAAGTTTGGTTTCAATAGAAGCATTTTATCTTTCTTAGAGATACATAAAATAAAATCGCATCTGACTTAGTGGTCAGCTTCTTTTGCTTAATGAAACATGGTATTATCTTAATTGCTATGATAGGTTTCTCCAGGAGGTATGATTATTCCCATTTTACAGGTGAGAAACCGAGGGTAAGAGAGACCAGGTGACTAGCCCAGAGTCACACATGGGCCAGGCCCTGCACCCCCACTTTCAGTGCCTTACCACCTGCCTATGGTTCTCACATTCTTAAGCTCACCTCATTTGCCCCCACTGAAACCTGAATTCCAGTCCTGAATCCAGCCTTCAGCAGGAAGTAACTGCCAACGAGTTAAATTAGCTGGTTTTTCATGCATATATAATGAACTCTTAGCAATAAATAAGGCTTTATGGGTGGCAGATTTATCCATTTTTATGGTTCAAAAGTAAAACTCACTAGGTATATACTCCTAACAGGTGCTGGCAGGGCACGTGCAGGTGTAAATCACGGTGGCGTGGGATGGCAGCTCGCAGGTCCTGCCTGCAGGCCTGCTTTACAAGACTGTCAATGGTCACAGTCTCCCAGAATCTGCTGCAGGCACTGGGATAGGGGACAATTTACTGGACGCAGCACAGTCACTGTGAGGCCATAAAGAGGGTGCTTCAGAGGATTAGTGTGGTCCCCAGGACACTGGGCATGGAGCGTTGGTCTAAATAGACATGAAGTATGTCACTGAGATAAGAGGAGACAGACAGGAGCCATCTCCGAGATAGCCTGCAGTGAAGACATCCACAGAAGACTCTGGATGGAGAAAGCGGAGCCTGAGAGACTAGTGCCTCACATTCAGAGTCTGGTGCAAGGTTTGTCAACATACAGATTGCAGGACTCCACCACTAGGAATTCAGACTCGGAGATCCAGGTTGGAGAGTGTTCATTTGGACCCAGAAACGGTGAAATTGGCTGTCTGTGGATCATGTGTTGAGCATTGGCATCTAGATCCTATTTTGAACAAGGGCACAAATACATCACATATCCAACATCCTAAAATGACCAGCATCCTCCCTGGGTAAGGAAAGTAAGGGACATACTGTGCACAAGTCTAAGAGCCAGCCTCAGCAGCCTGCAGCTATGACCAGCGACACTAGGGTCAGTGTCCAGTGAGCTCTAGGCAAGTTGCTTAACCTCCCAAGCCTCAGTTTCCTTCTCTGAAAATAGGGGGTAACAACAGTGCCCACACAATGTGATGATGATTAAGTGAGTTATTAGAGACAAGGATTTCTCTACTCAGTAACCGTGAAGCTGAATGGGAGCTTTATGAAGGTTTATTGCACAATTATTTTTATGTTCTGTATAAATTTTTCCATAATAAAAAGATTTTTTTTAAAGGCCTTCTCTGTCACCCAACTTAGAAAAGGCTCATTTCTATTCTTTGTCCCCCTCCTGCC